>PVKE010015063.1:0-34016 GCA_004027555.1 Craseonycteris thonglongyai
AGAGAGAGAGAGATACAGAGACAGAGAGAGAACTGAACTGAGGGAGCTCCCAGTTCAGCATATGGTTCCGCGCGGGCCGGGGCCGGGATTCGATCCTCAGTCCCCAGCATGCAAAGTGAGCGCTTAACCCACTGAGCCATCCCGGCTTCCCCTGAGATTACTAGCCACTGATTTTCACTGGTCATCTATCTACCTTCACCACCCCTCCAACTTCTAGCCTGCAGGTTCCAATTCCTGGTCTAACTACAGTCCTAGACTTCTTAAAGATTTATTTTTTTATTGTTTTCAACAGAGAGACAGAGAGAGAAATGGGAGAGCCCGGAACAGTCTCCACAATTGTACATTAGTTTTTGATGTAGGTTCATTCCACAGGTGGGCACGGGGCCACACAGGACAGGAACCAGGCCGGGGGGCCTCCCACATGGGAAGCACACCTGGGGCAGAAGCCAAACTGGGGTCTCCCCTATGGGAAGCTCACCCCAGCAAGAACTGAACTGAGGGCACACACCAGTTCAGCATATGGGTCCGCATGGGCCAGGATTCGATCCCCAGACCCTGGGGCTGCAAGACAAGTGCTGAGCCATCCCGGCTTCCCTGGTCCTAGCCTTCTTGACCTTGTCTTTTACCTGGTGGCAGATAAACAGCACTCACCTGTGCCAAGGCCGACATCACTACAGTTCTTGAACTACTTCTCTCAAAGTTGGAGACAGGACTTCACAAGCTTGCTTCGCTTTGGGTGTTCTAGGAAGCCCCTACGCATTGATTAGAGATGGTTCCATTTTGTCATGAGTAGGCAAGTTCTCAGAGGTTCCCGATTTTAGCCCAACCTGATTCTGATTGCCTGTATTTCCTTTCCTTTCCCTCAGATCCTCATTTCCATGTTACCTGGAAACCTTAAGGACTTTCTCCTCTTTAGACTTCAGTTTCCCCATTTGTTAAAAAAAAAAAAAGTTTAGACTAGTCAGAAATGGTCCCAAAACTGCCTTCCATGTTTGACATTCTATGATCCTGTGGCTTCTTGAAGTTCTAGACCATGGGATCAGCCAAGGCACTAGTTAACCCTTCCATAATATCTTACCCCCAAAGCTAAAAATCCCTTCTTGCTCCCATGACCCACTGAAGTATCAACAGTTCTAGTGGAAAAGCAAAACTTTTCCTAAACAAACCCACTGTTAGTCTTAAGAATTAAAAGAAAGAAAGCAGCAAAAGACTTTGAGCCCTGTTGGTCTTTACCTAATGCAACCCAGTGTCCTCCTATTCATAGACAGGAGCCTAGGAGACACCCCAGAGAAAGATAACAGTGATTGGGAGTTAGGAGTCTACATTCTACCACTTTAGGAAAAGCCACTAATCTCTCCAGGCCTCAGTTTCTTCAGTGTAGAGCCTTCCAAGAGCAGTAAGGCTCTGCACCCGATTCCAGGACAGGGGTCCATTCCCACACCACCAAAAAATTCTTAAAACCTGCTGGGTATCCTCCAAGTCAACTCAATTCTGACACTACCTACCTGAAGACAGCATCACACTCCAGATGTTATAGGCTCAGTCCCACAAGACTGCCCTCCACTTCAGATGCCAATCACACATCCAGGTTGTTACCTGTGCTTCTGACTGGCTGGCTATAAATTAGATCTTTCCACAACCTCTTCCTTGGGTCTGATTATTCACAGAACTCAGGAGACCAGTTTACTCACTAGGTTACCAGTTTATTACAACAGATATTAAAGAATACGAATCGACAGTCAGATGAAGGTCCAGGTTTGCCAATCCAGAAGTCTCCAAACCCATGTTTTGGGGTTTTATGGAGGCTTCATTACATAGCCATGATCGATTAAATCATTGGCCATTGGTGACTGAACTCCATCTCCAATTCCTCTCCCATCCCTGGAGGTCCAGGAGGGGGACTGAAATTTCCAGCCCTCTAATCATTGGTCCACAAACCCCAACCTTAGGTGTGCCCCAAAAGTTACCTCATTAACATAACAGAGGACACCTTTATGCTCTATCACTTAGGAAATTCCAAGGGTTTTAGGAGCTCTATGCCAGAAACAGGACAAATATCGGTTATACATTTCTTATTATAAATCACATATCACAAGCAGACCCTGAGATAAGAACCTGGGTTTATTTGGTAGGTGACCCAAGAAGAGCAGGAAGTGGGAAGGGAGAAGCCAATAAAGGGCCTGAGGATGGAAGGGTGGCCTCTGGGGACAAATAAGTCCCAGTCTAACTAAAAATGGGCTGAGAGATTGTATAGAATTATCCTACTTGGAGGCAAGGAAGCGGGGCAGGGGCATTTATCTAACCCCTCATCCTTCATCAGTTGATGCTCACTCCTGGGGCATTAGCTTCCTACAGCCTACCCTGTGCACAGGGAAATGCAGGAAGCCCTCCGGTTGCCCATGGACTTTCTGTACGAGCTGCTGTAGACAGGGCACGCCCATGGAGTGGGAGTAGGGCACTGACCACGCTGCCCAACCAACCGGAAAGTCGTGGATCAAGTAAAGGCACCAACGTGTGTGGGACCAAAGGGAAGGAGCAGAGGAAGAGAGGTGGCCAAGCCTCTAGTTTGAAATGAGCCTAAGCCTCTCACGACTTGGGCTTCAGAAAGAAGGATGCCCACGTGCATCCCCTGTTCACAGCCCATCACTCACCTCGCCCGCTAGGTAACATGGCTCCATCAGCGCTCTGGATTCTGACCCACCCCGTCAGCAAATGCCCCTCTAAGAGAAAGCAGGAGGAGGCCCTGCAGTCGCCATGGGTCACACTGCCGTGCCCCTAGCAAGTACTCTGGGGTCTCCTTCTCATGCCCACGGATGCAGGGCAGTGTCCGTGCCCAGAGGAGGGCAGGCCTCTCCAGGAAATCTCTTCCCTCAGGCTTGGACTTCCCTGTACAGGTTCGATGCCTGACCCAACGCTCTCACTGTGGCAAGGTCTGAGCAGTGCCTCAGGGCAGGGCTTAGGAAGCCCTGCAGGCAGACCAGCTGAGGCCAAGTTTCCAAGGCCAGCAGTGCTCACAAGGCTCGGCATTCACCCCACGGGGAAACAGGGCAACTCGGTCACTCACGGCGCTGTCTGATCCGTGAGTCTGCACTTAGAACACTTCTCGGGGAAATGTCTGGATGCCAAGGAGCAAGGTCGTATTTCCTGGTGCCTAGGATCACTGAAGCATGCCCGCGCGAAGCTGCAGTGCCCGCGGGCATCATCGAACCTCCAACAGCGTTCTTTAAAGATGAGGACACTAAAGCCTGGGGATGTGGAAGGTGCTGAAGGTCACACAGCTACTACGGGTCAGACACTCTCTCTTATTCATATGTTCCTGTCACAAGCCCAGCCCTTTCCCTACCCATGAGCACACACTCTGCTGGCACGAATTCCAGTAGAGCTTGCCAGATGGAAAGTCACTACACATCATTCCTTGAGGGGGCACAGGCCGTGACTACCCTTGGTATCTGCATCCGAACTGGGCAGGTCCAAAGGCATGTGGGTGTCCTGTGCCCTTTGGGTTGGGAGTTGGGGCTGGGGGGGGGGAAGAGGGGAAAGAAAGATGACCCAGTTACCAAGTTCTCCCATCAGAGAAGTAACTCAGGGTATCAACTGTCCCACATGGAACACAGTGGTATTAAAGGGGGGCTGTCCAGCAGTCAAGAGCTGACCCTGCCCAAGGACCCCACTCGTAGGAGGCACAGCTAACATTTGAACCCACCATTTGTATCTGGCTCCAGAACCTGCACTTTGAATCAATACATGACCTGCCTAAGTCACTAATTTGCTGGGCCTCTTCACATGGGGACCTTACCCTCTCCAAGGCCCACTGTCCTCCTTTCTTGGGGTATAAGAATGTCAGATCCACAATTGCTTATGTTCAGATTTACTGTAAGCAGCAGAACCTCTAAGACAACTCTCACACGCAACTCTAATATGGGAAGGAGTGAAAAGTGGTGCTTTGGTCTCAGGTTAAAAGGGGGTATGAGGTTGGGGGGCTGAGGTTCATCCTTAGCTTTCCCTCCTCCTCCCCCAACTCCACCTCCACCCCCATCATAGCTCCTGATGGAACACCGGGCCCACAAAGAACGCAGTTTTTAAATGTGGCTTACCCGCTGCATTGGCAACAGAAGAAACTGAAGAGCTATAAAGAGGAAGGGCCTGAAGAGAACTCTTGTCAGTAAGAGACCCAGCCAAGATTCGAATCCAAGCCTCATGAGCCAGCCAAGCTTTTGAAAACAGAATCTGAACCCTGGCTCTGAAACTTACCAGCTGCGTGACCCTAGGTAGGTCCCTTAGCTTCTCTGTGTCTCAGGTTCCTCCCCTATAACATGGGGGTAACAGTACTTAAATATGAGGGTGTATATGGAGTACATGAGATGAGGCAATACACATAAAGCACTTAGCACAGAGCCCAGCCACAGACAGGGTTAAACAAATGTCAGTTCCTGCAATGTATGGCTGGTGTTGCTTTTGGGGCCCCTTGGGGCCTCACGAAGAAGAGGTTCCCCTGAGATGTTCTGTCCGCTGAAGCTCTGATGCTTGCCGGGCTGAGTGCTCCTGGGTGCACTCAGGGGGGGTCAGGCGCGCCGGGCAGAGGAGGCAGCCATTGGCCAGCCCCAGCTTTGCAGCTCAGTGCTCCCCAGATGGTGCCCAGCGGGGAGCTGGCCGGAGGCATGCTGGCAAAGCCTCCCTTCCTCACACAGTTCACCAAGCCACGCGGGGCCCCGGAGCCTCAGGCTGGAGCCCGCTCTGCCAAGGAGGCAGGCTGCCCAGGCCGGACCGACGGAAGACAGGCATGGTGAGCCCCAGGGAGTGGCCTGGGCCTCCAGCCTCCAGAGAAGGTACAGGTGAGGCACTCCTCCAGCGGCGCTCCTAGTTCCTCCATCTCCCCCCAGCTGCTCTGCGAGGGGCCCAGACAGGGGCTCCGTCCGAATCCAGCCCCCGCCCCACGTGTCCTGAGGCCACGCTTGCCTCAGCCCTTTTTCTTTTTTTTTTTAAATTTATTGCTTTTGACAGAGAGAGAGAGAGAGAGAGAGAGAGAGAGAGAGAGAGAGAGAGAGAGAGAGATACAGAGACAGAGAGAGAACCGAACCGGGAGCACTCCCCAGTCCAGCATATGGGTCCACACGGGCCATTGGGATTCGATCCTCGGTCCCCAGGGCCCCAAAGTGAGCGCTTAACCCACTGAGCCATCCCAGCTTCCCCACAGCCCTTTTTCTGAGAGCTTTCATGGGGCAAACGGAAGTAACTCCTTCCCTGCACACGTGAGAAGTCAGTTTTGTCGTCTAAGAACGTGGAAAGCATATAGATTTCACAGAGGCCTTGGAGAGGTGAAATGCTGTATCACATGCAGTGGTTGGAAGAGTGTGTGCCACGTGGAAGAAGTTCCATAAATGTTAGGCACTATCAGCGTAAGCATTACACTCGTATCTGTATCAACATTATAGCACAACAGTAAAAGCACAGGTTATAATGTTCATACAAATACAAACCGCTCCGACCAGGCCCAGATCTTGGATGTAATTCCTGCGGCAAGTTGCTCAATGCCTAAAGCCTCAACTTCCAGCTTGGCAAAATGCAGATGGTATTGGCACCTCCCTCCCTGGCAGGACTGCTGAGACTCCATCGGGTGATACACACGAGTCTCTTAGCACAGCACCTGGGACATAGTAAGAGATAATAAGTAGAGGCCATTATGTTGACGACTGAGCATCCGTTTTCCTGCCCAAGGTCACACAGCCACTTAGGACGGGACTCGATGCTTCCTGACTCCCCGCTTGGTGCTCACTCCACCACTCGCTGCTGCCTCCCACCCAATTAAAATTCCTGGCTCTCCCCTCGGAGAGTCACTGTTCCTAAAAAAGAACTCCATTTTTACTGGGAAGTCACAAAATAAATTGTTGCCAAGTCCAGCGGTCAGATCCAAATTGCATAAAGAACATTTCTCTTCATTAGGTAAAGCCACCCAAGGATCCAGGCTCTGGGGAAGGAAGAAAGACAGTTCACAGGGAGACCCGGGGCCAACAGACTTGGCGGGAACCCTCTTCTGTACCTTCTGGCGCCTTCCTGAGCCTCAGTTTCCTGTCTGTAAAATCATGATTGGGTGAGAATTACATCTCACCCTAGAGCTTGATTTTTTTTTTTTAAGGTTTATTTTATTTTTGAGGGAAAGTGTGTGTGTGAGAGAGAGAGAGAGAGAGAGAGCAGGGGGGAGGGCCCAGAGCAATCTCCATAGTTGTACGTCACTAGTTGTGACATGGTTTCATTCCACACAGGTGGATGTGGGGCTGCGCAGGGTGGGAACCAAACAGGGGACCTTCCATGTGGGAGGCGAGAACCTTCACCACCATCCCAGTGGTTACCAGTTGCGCTGCAGTTCAGCGTATGGGGTTGCGCAGGCCAGGGACGGGCATCGAACTCCAGACCTCGAGACTGCAAAGCAAGCGCTCAACTGCTGAGCTATCCCGGCATGCATTTGGCATGCACATATATTATTACCTTTTGAATGAAAGGCTGAGATGCCAACGAGCGATGGGAGGGTATGTTCATGTGTGAGCTTGTGTGTCTCTAGGTAAAGTACCTGACACATATTGGGTCTCTAATAAACGGCACATATTACTATGCTTCACAGCTTCCTTTGTTGAGTGAGGTATGTGTGCAGCATTTGGTTTTTATTGTTGTGGTGGGGGTTTTTTTTGTGTGTGTCTGTTTGGAGTTTTGTTTTGCTGTCAGTGAAAGAATGAAGGATTTTTGAGATTTCTGCCTACGAGTGTGTTTCTGCTGTCACCAGGGGGTTCCCAGCCCCTGGCCCACAGATGGATCTCTTTCTGTTTGAAGGGATAGGCCAGGACAGGCAGAATGTGCCTCTGGCAAGCTCAGGGGCGTGGGCACGCTGAAGCCCAAGGCCCTGTCTTGACAGTGGAGACACTCTCTCCTTTGCTTCCCGTGGGTTGTTGCTTTAACTGTGTCACCCCTGTTGCCCCAAGACTGTGAGCACACAGACACACAGGCTCACATGTGCACACACCCACTCACTGCTCCCGGACATCTCAGCCTCTTATCCATTTTTTTAAACCAAAGGTCATGTACGTGGGTGTCAGTAACATATCAAGTTCTACAGTGAGACGCAATCGTCTTTCTCTCACCTGTCTCTCTATACTGTCCCTTTCTTCCCTCGCTCTCTTCCTGGCCACCAGTCACCTCCCTAGAGACAACCACTATTGCCACTTCCCCATCAAGAGGTTCAGTGTATGAACCCCTCGTTTACTTCCTTGACCAAGAGACCCCAGCAGAGGTGTTGTTAAGTGATGTCTGAGGCTAGGTCACAAAAAGGCAATATAATTCCACCTTGTTCTTTTAGGACATTCACTCTCAGAACTCAGCCACCAGGCTGCGAGGAAGCCCCAGCATCCAAGGGTGAGCCTTACAGAAACCAAGACCCACAGCCCACAGCCCTGGCAGGATTCCCCGTCAATGAAGACGCCAACCTGCCAACCACGTGCATGAGTCCTCAAAAGTGGACCCTCCCTTCCCAGCTGAGCTGCTGCGAAAAGCCCAGCCATTACTGCCAAAGCCTGTCCCCACGGCAGATTCATCAGCAAATTAATTACTGCTATTTTAAGCCATTAAGGTTTGGGGCGGCTGGGGAAGCCGGGATGGCTCAGTGGGTTAAGAGCTCACTTTGCAGCCCCTGGCCCGTGCGGAACCATATGCTGAACTGGGAGCTCCCCCAGTTCAGTTCTCTCCCTGTCTCTGTCTCTGTATCTCTCTCTCTCTCTCTCTCTCTCTCTCTCTCTCTCTCTCTCTGTCAAAAATAAAAATAAATAAATAAATAAATAATATATTAAAAAAAAGATTTGGGGCAGTGTGGTAGACAGCAATAGATAACTGATACCCTGCCCTCTGCCATCTCTGCGACCCTGGCAGGCACCTTCGTGAACTGTTCCTCTCCACCACAGGGCAGACTTCCTGTTGATAAGCATCAAAGCCACCTTAGCAGAGAGACTTCCAGAATCCCTTTCTCTACCGTGGGGTTAATGAGCAAATCCTGGGCCCCTTCTGCACATACACATGTGTGCACCAACATCTTTCCCAGGAATGCCCAGAACTCTCCCTACTTCTGGGAAAGCAAAGCCAATTTTCCGTCCATATTTGCAGAAGTATTTTGTTACCTAAGCAAGAAGCAGCCTTGTAAATTCTTGGGTAAATAACACAAGTCCAAGGATAATACTCCCATGCCAGTAGCCACAAGATGCAGGGAATGACAGATCTCTTGGGGCTGCCCAGGCTGCCTCACAGACATAGCAAGGTACTGGCTCGAAGAATCGTGTGGCCACCGCCACTCTCTGTAGAACAGGAAGCCAAAGACGGGAGAGGTTTAAACACAAGGGTTTGAATCCTAGCTCTGTGGCTTACTAGCTGTGTGTCTTTGGGCAAGTTGCTTCACCTATCTTTGTTTCTTTCTTTGTTTCTGTTTCTGTCTTTTTAAAAATCTTCCTATTGTTTGTTTGTTTAAGAGAGACAGACAAACAGAGAGAATGAGAAGGAGAAGGGCCCAGAGCAGCCTCCATAGTTGGAAATCATTAGTTTCAACATAGTTTCATTCCACACAGGTGGACGTGAGGCCGCGCAGGGCGGGAACCAAACCAGAGGCCTCCAGCATGGGAGGCAAGCCCCAGTTCAGCATGTGGGTTTACATGGGCCGGGGCCTGGACTCGATCCTGGCACCTGGTGGTTGCAAGGCAAGTGCTCAACCTGTGGAGCTATTCTGGCCTCCCTGCTTCACCCTTCTGAACTTCAGTGTTCCACTATGCAAAATGGGGAAAAAATAATAGCTTCCTCATTGGGTCACTATTAAGGTAATGCATAAGAGTCACCTAGCACAGGAACTTAGTACGTACGCAGTAAATAGTCAAAGTTACTGTTTCTAACATGAGGCATTCTTATACGAGTATGCTGCCCAGGCAGGAAAGCGGCAGGTTGGAGGGGCGGAGGTGGCCCAGGGATGCAAGTCAGGGGACCTGGGTTCTTGTGCGGGTTTTGCTGCTGACTTGCTCAGAGACCTGAAGCAAGTGGTTGACCCTGCTGGACTTCAGCTGTTAAATGAGATGGAGGGACAAGAAAGTGGTCTGTAGCTTTCTCCTTTGAATTTGCTGAGAGTGTCCTATTGCCTAATAGGTTGAACATAAACCCCTTAAGCCAAAAAAGGAGAAAAGGTTGGCTCAGAGAAGCCAAAAAAAAAGGGGTTGAACAGTAAAGCCTCAGAGATGCAGTCAGATCGCAAGAACAGCTGGACCCTGGGTCGCATGGGTCTCCCTCCCTCTCACTTGCCCTCTACCTTCCCCCTCACCACCCCACCCCAAACTGTCTTCCTCTGTAGTCAGGGAGCGTTCATATCAATGCTCCCTGTTCCAGTTTGGACCCAAACCTGCAGGAAAGAATAACTGACTACCCTCCTTTCCCAAGTCTAAATGTCTCGGCACAGCAATCACCCATGGCTCTGGGGTAGGGTCCTGTGAGAACAAGGTAGCCATCCTGGGAACCACCTACTCAGTCAGTGTGCACACTGAATGTGCCCCTCCTGCTATGTACCCTAAGGGGGGAGGGAGCTCTTATGTCTCCATTGCGCCTCATCAAAGTGCTCCCACTCCTATCCTCATACAATCCTGAGAGCAACCTCACAACGGAAGGAGCGCTGACAACTTTCAATCGGACATAATACGAGTACAGGACACTTGCGCTCAGGGAAATTGGTACCATGGCCAAAGACATGCAATCTGTCCAAGGCAGCAGCGAAGCCAGCTAAGGAGCCAGGGCCAGAGCTCCGCTTCCGGGCGCGCTTCCTAAAGGCACTGCACTTGGCAGAGGCTTGCCGCCTTGCTCGTGAATGAAGACGCAGGCACGGAGCAGTGGGTGAATCCCACGTATCCCTTCCCCCGCAGCTGTGCAGCAGGTTCCTTTGAGGTTGCTTCTTGGGTCTGATAGCTCCTCGCCTATAAATAGCAGACTCAGGGACTCTTAAGCCCAGAGCAGGAAAAGTACAAGCTTCCGAGAGCCCTTCTAACCTGCTCTGAATGGAAGGACAGAAAGCAGCAGGACACCTGGGAGACGCCCAGAACAGCTCCAATTTCTGGTTGGAGAATAGATTTCATCCGTGGAGATGCCATCCATGGCCTCTGCAGACGTCTCCCGGGGCAGGATGGGGAATCTGCTTCCGGTTGTCACTTAGCATCCCCAAGCCCAGACAGAGGCAGTGTCCCTACCCTCCTTCTTAGTTTGCTGCACCTCCTTCAGTTCCTTACCACATGGTGGTGGAGCTTGCTGATTTAAGAGCTGCTCAGCCTGACCATCGGGCCTTGGCAAATTATTTTCTTTGTGTGCCTCGTTTTCATCATCTATATAATGGAATTGATCCAAGAAAAAAAGAGTCCTTATGTCACGGGTTTATTGTGAGAATTAAATAAGTTATTAATAGTAGCAAGAAAGTGCTTAGCACCATGCCTGGCACCCAGAAAGTGGAGTTCTGGTTCCTTACACAGTTGGGAGAGTTGCTGATAACTACAGAGAGGAGTGGTTTTATCACTTTGCTTCATGTTACTAAAGCAATACAACCACAAAGAAGAGGCAAATACAGAAGTTGGGACCCTCAAAGGAATAGACCTGGTCTGTGGCGAATAAAAAGGTGGGACCATGCTATGCTCAATTTAAAGAGCATTAAGAGACACGGCAACCAAATGCAATGCATGGTCTTTAACTGGATCCTGGTTCAAACAAACCTGTTGAAAAAAAAATTTTTTTGAAGGACAATTGGGGAAATTTGCATATGGACTATGGGACTATGTATTAGGTAACATTGAACACCAATGTTACCATTAGGTAACATTGAGAAATTATTCCTCATTTTGTCAGGTGTATCATGGTGTGATTAGGTAAGATAATATCCTGTTAGATATTTTAGGAGATACTACATACTGAACTACTTAGGGGTAAAATATCATGATGTTAATAACTTTAAAATATTTTACCCAAAAGGAAAAAAGAAAAAGGAAGCAAATATGGCAATATGCCAATAACCACTAAATCTAAGTGATGAGTTTATGGCTGTTCATAATACCAGTCTTTCTACTGTTGTGTATGTTTGGGAAATTCTCATAATAAACAAAACATGTTTGTTATAAAAAAAAATTAAAAGCTAGAAGAAAATAATCCCACCACCTAGCAAAAAATCACCAACATTTGATGTATCTCTGGCCTGTTTTTGTGTTTTAACATCACTGCAATCACAAAGCACATGAAATTCTGCAGCCTGCTTTTTTAACTTATCATAAGCATTTTCCCTTGTTATTAAAATGTCTTTGCAAACATCATTTCTAATGGCTGCAGAATATTCCTTTGAGGACATGAACCACAAAATCTTTAAGTTCCTCCACCACAAAGTTGTAATGATTATTAAAAGGATGATGGTGAAGAAAGTGATGATGGCTTATATTCACTGCGCACTTACTAGGTGTCTGGAAACACGCCTCACCTCTTTTAATCTTTGCAACCTCTGAAGTAGCCACTATGATTATCAACTCCATGTCATGGAAGAAGAATCTGACATTAGGAAAAATAAGTGACAGGGTCACTCAGCTAGGAAGGAGCGGAACCCAGATTCCTACTCAGAAGTACAAATGTAAGCTCGCACCTTTAATATCCATCATTTGTTCATTCACCATATAGGGCACCTGCTGAGCTGAGCTCGTGGCAGTAAGTGTGGACTGCTAACAATTTAAATTCATCAGACTAGAGGTCGCAAGCGTGAGCGCCAATTCCTGGGGCCTCAGTTTACAATGGCCGCTCTCCTTCTCCACAGCTGACGAATCTGCCAAATCTCAGACTAACAGTGATGACTCTTCCCACCCAGGAAGAAGAGATCCCTGGCAGCAGAGAGAGGCTAAGGGTGGGGGATAATTTATTATTGATAATTAATGACACCAGAAACCTTTTAATATTCATATTATTTATTCTTAGGCCTGACTGCCGGTACTGGCACTAAGAGTTTACTGTTAATGAGACTGGGAGCATTTTTAAATCAACTTAATTGACATTTTTATGGTGTTCAGCAGGCCCGGAACACAAGATTTTCAGCTGAGGAGCTGATTGTGAGCTACAGGAAGGGATGGGGCCCCATGAAGCCTAGTGCACAGGGAGGTCACTGAGGAGCAACCAGAGAGAGAAGCAGCCTCCTGGATCTCAGTGGGACCCAGGAATTCTGCCCTCACCCGCTTCCTGCTCCTCCACTCCATTCACATCACAGCTATGTTTCCCCTCCCCACCCATCCCTGGAAGTTCCAACTAGCTCTACCACCGGGGGCATGGGGCTTTAGCTGCTCAGTGACTCGGTTTCCTCATCTGTAAAATGGAAATAATAATAGTTCTTTTCTTACAGGATTGTTATGAGGAGTAACTAGGTAAATTTATGTAAAGAACGTGGAACTGCACCTGGCACTTTGCTGATACTAGTGTTATTGTTCATGAAATAAATTTTACAAGATTTACATGGTGGGTTTTATCATAATTTGCCAAAGATTCTGGATTATGTCCCATAAAAAGATGTTTATATGCCCACCTTATCGAACTAAGGAATGGCCATGTGACTTGTTTTGACCACTCATATGCAGATGGAACTGACACGTGTCACTTCCCAGCAGATTTAATAGCTAACACATTATTCACTATGTCTTTTTTGTCCCCTCTGCCATGAGAGTGGCAATGGTCCACAGAGAAGTTCTCCCATCTGCCAGGTTCCAGAGTACAGATGACATGGAGCAGAGCCACTGCCAACCCACGATGGACATGCAATAGCAGGGAGAACTAAATTTTTCTGTGAGGGCACTGAGCTTTGGGGGTCACTCGTTACTGCAGCAACATCTAGCCTATCGTAACTGACACAGAACTTTGCCTTAACACACCGTCAGTCCAACTGAAAAGACATCATAGACAGGTAAGTGTTGTGACAGCAGAGAGCAAAGGGGCTGTGGAAGTCCCAAAGAAGAATGCCAGATCTTGCCAGAAAGAGCCGATGGGAAGGGTCCTCCAAACCTCACTTCCAATTTGAGCAGGGAGGAAGCTTTACACAATAGGATGATACCTAACATTTATTGATTGCTCTAGGAAAGCTCTACATATTTTCTCATTTCATCTTCAAATGGGGATTTGAAAGTAGTTACTATGATTATAATCATTCTTATTTTTAAATGGGGGTACAGAAACTTCTAAAGTGTAAGTGACTTGCCCCACATCCCATATGAGAAGATTTGGGTCCAGACAGAATGTATGGTATATTCTTCCCACTGCATTATACTGTTTCCTGGGTATATATAGGTCCTCACCGTCCACCTGCATCTGAATCACTATACAACTGAGGGTGTGGACTCATTAAAATGAAGAGTTACAGGCCCGCTGCTGACCTGCCACTGTAAGCTGACTTCTCAGATGTTCCCCATGATCTCCACCTCCTGGTGTCACACCCCGTAGGATCGCCTCTCCTGCGGGCAATTGGGGTCTACGCTTGCTTCTAACCAATATAACAATATTATCTATAACTGGGTATCTTTTTATTTTTTACTTATTGTTTTGAGAGGTGAGAAAGAGAAGGGGGCAGGGTGCAGAGCAGTCTCTATAGTTATACATTATTAGTTGTGACATAATTTCAGTCCACACAAGTGAATGTGGGGCCACATGGGGCCAGAACCGAACTGGGGGCCTCCCGCCTGGGAAGTGAGAACCTTCACTGCCATCCCAGCAGTTTAGCATATGGAGGCAAGTGCTCAACCACTGAGCTATCCTGGCATCCCCAATATAACCAGGTCTCTTCATGCCATCTAGAAAGTAGGAAAGTAAGGCTAAAGCTGTAAGTGATGGAGACACAGCAGTAACTAGCCAGGATGGGGGCCGTCTGGTCACTTTTATGGTTTGGACGATGCTCCTGTTTTATCTGTGTGCAGACATAATTGCAAAGGGGGTTTGCTTTGTCTTGACCCATCATGGTCAGAGCGGTCTTGTCAGATATGGGTGATCTGTGGAAATATCTACAGGAGACACCAAGGCTAGGCTGTGAGCAGCAGGCCAGCTCCCAGCTGTCTCCTTCTGAGAAAGGTCAAGGTGAAGGAGACAGCTGGGAACATCTGGACAGGGAGTCAAGAGCCAGTTGCCTAAGGGCTTGCGCATCAGGGCCTGGCCTCCTGGTTAGACAGGGAGGGACTAGCTAGTTGGAAACCACCTTGGTGCGCAAGAGGAAGGTCTCTCCTTCCTTTCTGTCTCTTCACTGCTAGAGGATGCCACCACTTAGGGCTCAATTGGGACAATTAAAGCCATGTTGTTGCCCAAAGACAATGGCAACTCACCTTAGGAATTTAAATCCTGACCACTCAGCAGGACTTTAGATTCCCTTTCCACCACCATACAGACTGGACATTCATTGATTCCTTCTTTCATTCATTCCTTCATTACTTTATATATGTCTTAAATGCCTACTGAGTGTCAGACACTTGGCTTGGGCGTTATTGATGATTTTGTCAACCAAATTGTTTTCAGGAGAACCCCTTTTCCCCAAACCACACGTTTCCGTCTTCTAGCCTGCACTGCCTTGTCTCTGCTCTGCCCCATGCCTGTAAACATCCTAACTGCCCCATGCGGTTCATCTCTGAAGCCTCCCCCTCTCCTCCAGGAGGATGTCTGGGTGCATCCTGACCCCATTTCATGCTACAGGTGCTGCATGACAGCAGAAGGGGCTGATGTCTTGGTACTGGTCAGGCCTGGAAGACTGACAGCCTACATACCAATGAGAAGAGAGAAAGGGCCCGAAGGGGTTATTGAGTGCTGGGGAACATTACTCCCTAATCACCACGAAGAAATCTGACTATCCTAGGAAACCCCAAGAACTCAACTGGAAGAACCTGCCCACCAGGGAGGGAAAGCCACATGAACTGGATTGGGGAGGTGCCCACTGCAAGGTCCCCCGAAGGAAGGACACACCGAAATTCTCGCTTAGCAAGTGAGTTTATTAGAAATGGCCAAAAAACGGCCAGGCTGAGTCCAAAAGATGGAAAGATGGCACAGCGACTTCTGGTTGATGGGGGGGCGGGGAGAGAGCATTTTTATAGGTGGGTATCAGAAAAACCAGAAAGGGAAATGGGGGAGGAGTATCAGGAAGTGCCAGCATCTAGATTGGGTGTGTTTCCGTGGAAAATCTGATGCCAAGTCTCAACCACCTCAGGGTGAGGCAAAAAGTCTCCCCACCACCACCTCTCCCCCCGCACCCCCCCCAGGAGTTTCCTCAAGGAGGCACCTGCGGCTGCTGCTTTGTCCTCACGTTGATTATTTTTCTCCTCCCACTATCACGCCCTTTAGCCCTAACAGCCACTGGTGGGCTTTATGAGTTGGAAGATAAGGCTCAGAGCTGAAAGTAAGGAATTCACTGTACATTTTTCTGGGCTACTGACAATATAGTCATAAAGGTTATTCTTAGCTGTCCCTCAGGCACAGAGTTGCGTTCATTATACTGAGGAACTGCAGGGTGGAACTCCTGGTGTACACATGGCTCTGAGCAAGCCACCAGACAAGTTCAGGTCATGCTCTTAAAAGTTGAGACGTCCCCCAGAGGTCTGGGGCTCCCCAACATACAGAGACAGGACAGTTAGTGAACCTAGGCCGTTGAGGGAGGGGGCCCCAGCAATTTCGGTAATCATGACATCCATGTCGTGGAATGTAGCACAGAAACCTGATGGTCAGGAAACTGAGCCACAGGGGGGGACGACACATTGTCCATAAACCCTCAAGTAAGACCGAATAAGTTAACGTCACCTGGCTCAGCCTGACCTGTTCTATGTGACTAACTGAGTATGACACCTACCAAGTTAGGAATTAACTGCAGGCACCCAACCATAGCTTCAAGGCATATGGAAGATATAACTATAAGAATAGCCCTAGTTGTAGAACTGGGCATTCCACTTCCGGGTGCCCCCTCTCATTAGAGAGCTTTTTCTCCTTCCCTTTCTTAGTAAACTTGGCTGCTTCACCTTTCCTGTGGAGTCCACGTGCTCATTCTTCGAGTTCCCGAGACCATGAACGTCGAACGCCACTGTTCACAACTGTTCCTGCATCAATACTTAACAAGCCCCTTTTCTACTTAATTAGCCCAAGTTGGATTCTGTTAAGAACTAATGGTACACCCACAATCCATCTACTAAGGGGTGATCATTGTTAACTCCATGGGATTCAAATTTCCAAACCTCTTTCTGGTCATTTATGAATTAATACTTTTTCATACCAAAAAAATGGAATTGCACTTTATGTGATGTTATAATAACTGATTGCAATTTATTTGAGCAATGCACCAATTGTTTGAAGCATTAAGCTTATTCCTACTAATCCTCTATTTTTGAATAATTTGATTGTTCTAACTAATCCATGATTGCTTCTAGCACTCACACAAAGTAGAGCTATTTGACTGATAATGGAAAGAAAGCTTGCCAAGGATGGAAAGCTCCTCCTCATCCCCTGTTCTTTAAAGCAAAGTCTTCATGGCTAACCACCAGGTTTTGAGTGTTTACTATGTGTCAGACACTGTTCTAAATTCTTCACACGTTTATCTCATTTAGTCCTCACCAAGATCCAGAGGAAGTGGTGAGAGGTGGGTCATTTTCCCCATTTTCCAGATGAGGAAGCTGAGAGCTGGGATAGGTCCATGCTTGCCCAAGGCCACGTGGCCCGTGAGTACCGGTGCCAGGATTCAAACCTGGATATTCTGACAGCAGCTCTTGGCAGCAGGGAGAATCCACATCTCTCGTGGATACTCAAAAATATCACACAAGAACAGCTCTTAGGCAGCTCTGACCCCTCCCACACTGGCTTAAGGTGCCTGAGAAGGTCTGACTATATACTCCTCTAAATTTCTTACTACTGTTGCAGGAAGCGACCCCTGAAGGAGGATACCAGAGGTTCGGACAACTCTTTAGCTAGAGGAAGGAGATTTTATTAGCCGGCGGAGCACATGGGGCTAGCAGCACCTAAGCACGCGCTCCCCGTAGTTAGAGTCCTTACAGCTTATATACCCTTTTCAGTGTCCTCGTGATTGGAGCGGGAGTCCTTTGTCTAAGGTCTGACGTGTTCCTTGTGATTCAAGGAGGGGAGGGGGAGTTTTGGTGGGACTATAGGGCTTCCCAGACCACTGGTTCTGGCTATTTACAAATCCTGTTTTTGGGGAAGCCGGGATGGCTCAGTGGGTTAAGCGCTCACTTTGCAGCCCTGGGGACCCAGGATCGAATCCCAGCCCCGGCCTGTGTGGATTCATATGCAGAACTGGGGAGCTCCCCCAGTTCAGTTCTCTCTCTGTTTCTGTATCTCTCTCTCTCTCTCTCTTTCTCTCTCTCTGTTAAAAACAATAAAAAAATAATAATAATCCTGTTTTTCTTCTGTTGCAAGAGTCTCCAGGAGGCCAGTCAGAGATCTATAGGGTGTGGTGAATCTATAACTGCAGGGGTCAGTCATTCCTGGAGACCCTTCATTCTGTCATCCTTTAAAGTTCCTCCTCTCTCACTACCCCTCCATGTTGTCCCCTTCTCTCCAGGACTAACTCTGTAACAGAGGTAGCTGGCACCTCATCTAAAACCTATTGCAGACATTATTAATCAATCATGGTCTTTTTCCTGGTGGTTCTCAACTGATCCTCAGAATCTTCTTAATACGTACTCTGAGCAAACCAGTCAGAAGGGATGCATGAGATAAAACCTCTTTGCCATCTTGACATGGACAAAGCCCTGTATCACTGCTTGCAATTAATGATGTGGACAAAGTACCGTATCACTGCTTGCAATTAAGCCTCTGCTTCTGTAAATCTTGCTCACTCCCTACACCTGTGGCCTTGCCCTCTCCTGGCACCTGCATCTGCCAAAACGAGATAGATGATGGCGGGAAAAGAGAGCTTATCATAGAATGTGATCAAGCAAAACTCACCCTATATAAGCCTGATACTCCCTGCAGTCGGGGCTCAGACCTTGGAAAAACACTCCTCTGAGCCCGCTGGCGTAAATAAAGTTTTGTGACTCCTATCTCCTGAGTGCCAGATGGACTATAACCATCTCTACTCCAGACTATGAGTTTTTCTAGAGCTATGCATGATTCAAGTCTTTAATAACATCTTTAAAATAATATCAGCAACCACTAACATTTTGTAGGTTTTTAACATGCTTCAGGCACTGTGCTTAGTGGTTGTATGTATTCTCTCCTTTAATCCTCACACGGAAGACATTTATATGCCCCTTTCTCAGATGGGGAAGTAAGACACAGGGAGCTTAAACAATGCATGAAATAATGAACTGTTAATAAATGGTGAAGACGAGATGACAAAATATGAAGTTTGACTGACAGAACACACTGTTAACCACCATGCCATATGGGCCCTGCCCCCCTTCCAATCTGTGTCCCAGGCTGCAAACAGTGCGTGGCATGTGGTAAGTAGTACATTATCAGCATTTCATAAATGAATGATTGTGTGAAATAATGAATGGCCTCAAGGTCTGGCTCAAAGGTGGAAAGGCAAAGTGGGACCAGCCTCTTTAGGAGGCTGGGCTGTGGGAGATGGATTCTGACTCAGACCCAGCTCCTAAACACTGCAGGAAGAACTGCCTCCTGGCTTCTCAGCCTGCGATTCGAGCCTTCCAAGATTATAATTAGCCCGGTCGCCCCGCCCACGGCCCTGCTTCTCTGAGCCACTGCTCACCGCCTGGGGGCTCCAGAGGCGAGGGGGCGGCTGGGTGGTGGCAGAAGGGAGGGCCTCAGGGGCTCTCTTAGTCAGAGAGCAGGAGAGCAGGAGGAATGAGGAAAGGGAGTAAGCTGCGGCCGTGGGGGGTGGAGGGTGGAGGTTAGGAGCCACAGGTCACCGCTAAGCCCCCTGGCATCCTGAGTGGATCCAGGAAGAAGTGAGCATGCACAGCAGAGGCCAGGGCTTCAGTGGGTGTGGCCTTGCTGTGCCCCTGAAAAGTTGTGGCGTCTTAGATGGTTCATTTCCTCTAACTGGGCCTCCAATGCCCCATCCTGAAAGTGACGATGGCGTTAGATTATCTCAGAGGTCATCTGAGTCAAATGTTCTCTAACTTTCACATTTCTTGTAAAAGAAACAAGTTTGCATCTCCTGCGATTCATCCCCTACCTCACTCACTATTGGCTTGGATCCAGACCCACACTCGGGTGCAGACTTTCGCTATCATCACTTTCACCTCCCAATGCTCATGTCAAAGTTACCTACGACTTTAAGGCACGCCCCAATCCTTCCCGACCTGGCACTGATGGAGAAGCCGTAAGCCTGGCACCATACCTTACTTGGGCAGGTATTTCAGTATCCGTTTGTGAGGCCCTGTCACCTTTGTTTCTGAGCTTTGTGGCTATCCTCAGGAAGGTACCCTGTAAATGCCAGTGGGGAATCTAATGGGTTTTGCCATCAAACAGGCTGAGGTCAAAACCCAGTTCCCATGCTTACCACCTGTGAAGCTTTGGGTACATCTCTACTCAGAGCCCCAGTTTTCTCATCTGTCCAACGGGGATTGGACAAGTGCAGAGGTAGAAGGCATACACTACTCAGTGGACAGTAGCCATTACTGCTACTGTGATTGTTTTCCCACGTGCTAAGCATTATTTCCTACTCAAAACCAGACCGGTCAGCAAAGAGTCAGCCTTATGACCGAGGGGGTCCTTCCTCCATTCTGGCCTTGTCGCAGTTGCGTGTCTGGACGCCACGCACCTGACCCCATCCCGCCTCAGGCTTCCACATCTCTCCACATTTCAGTTTCAGGGCTCTTCCCGGAACTACGGGAGCTCACTCAGTTGGGTCTCCAGGCATAGGCAGCCCGGAATGGCAGAGGAATTATGCCTGGGGCTTCCGTTAACCATCAGGGATCAATGCCCAGGTTCCCAAGCTCTGGGGGGACAATTCTGTAGGGTCCCAAGGGCACCGACAGAACTACTCACAGCTCAATAACACACCTTTTACTGACTTCCTCCTTTCCAAGAAATACGTTCCCTGTTCCCTCTCTTCTGCCGCTTGGGGTCTCCTCCCAAATAAAACACTTGCACCCACATCCCGGTCTCAGGCCCCACTTTCCAAGGAACTTGAACTAGGACTTAAAGCTATGATGACATCACGTCTGTGCCTGTTCCTGGACACCCTCGCTGACCTTTCCCCCAAGCCAAGTTGATCCCGCATGCCCTGGGCAGACATCTGCCTAACTGAGCGCATCCCATCCTACTGTCACCGTGTGTTTGTGAGCTCCCTCCCCTCTCAGCTCCGAGGCAAGGTTCCTTGTCATCTGGGGGTCTCCTAGCTCAGGGTACCCCTTATTTTACTGCGGCTGTGATCATCATTATCAACAAGCACATTGGCTCCGTGGCCTCTGCACTGAAATTCTGCTTTTCAGAAGGTAATATGGTGCAGTGTCGAAAACACAGAGTTGAACGTTAACCTGATGATCGGATTCCTAACTGCTACCTATAGGTTCGTGAATAATGACATATTCACTCAATACACTAATTGGCCACCACTTATAATTTTAAAGTATTTTATTAGATAATAATTTTTGCTGAGCACTGAATATATACCACATACTGGGATAAAAGCTTTTACATGCATTATCTCATTTAATCCCTATAATAACCCTATAATATAGGTACTGGTATTACTGTCATCATCATGATTATCCCCATTTTACAAATGAAGAAACTGAGTCTTCTATAAGACTGTCAATTAATGCTCATAATATAATATTAAAGAGTAAGATATAAAATGGTTTATTCATGTCAACAAATGTTTAAACATGCCAATTATGTTTATATGTGTGGAGGGGAAAAATATGAAATGGTAATGTATTAAAATGTTAGCCTTTGTTGTCTCTGGATACGCAATTATAGGCAACATTTATTTTCTCTAAATATAACTTGGTTGGTGATTATGGGACATTCACATGTTCAGGTTGGGTCTCTGCTGCTCTGTCTTCTGCTCCACTGTCTTCTGCTCAATGAGACGCAGGTTGAGCCCCCGTGGCCCTGCCCCTCCCCTGTGAGACGCAGGTTGAGCCCCCGTGGCCCCGCCCCCTCCCCTGTGAGATGCAGGTTGAGCCCCTGTGGCCCCGCTGCCTCCCCTGTGAGACGCAGGTTGGGTCCTCAGCTCCATCTTCTCTTTCGTGAGATGTAGATGAGGTCAATGACCCCACTTTCTCCTCCATGAGCTACAGATTGGGTTCCACAGCCCCCCCACACTTTCTCCTCCACGAGATGTAGGTGGGGACCATGGCTCCACCTTCTCCTTTGTGAGATGCCGATTAAGTCCTCAGCTCCATGTTCTCCTCCACAAGATGCAGGTTGGGTCTCCATGGCTTCATCTTCTCATTCACAAGAGTAAGTGCCAGAATCTGTGACCCTAAGGGCCCTTCCAGGTGAGACATCTCAGAACATTACAATGTGAATGTCAAGAGAGGAAATTGCCAAGAACCAAAGCCCAGCATCCAAGAGAGGCTGCAGTAATTATGCTGGGTCAGACCACGAAAAGGACTCATAAGACTCTCACAAAGTCGTGAAAGGTTTTGTTACAGGCAAAGGACCCAGAGCAATAAAGTAAGAAAACTGAGCAACTTCAGGAAGATCCGTGAATCCACAACATCCATGAGCAACTGCTAAGGGCCCCTCTCATTCATGTAGGACTAGTCTCCAGACCATTAACCACCAAGATGCGCGTGGGAGATCTCAGCCTCAGGGATGCCAAGGCATACGTTTCAATGAGTTGTTTGTTCATTTTCCCTTCTTCTGGTCACGTAGCCAAAAGCAGGCTGAGTAACTTGGCATCATAACTGAAACCAGGTGCAAACCATCCATCTCTGTTTTCCAATAAACTGCGTAGCAAGTTGGTACACGGCACCTCCAGGCAGTTTTGGACTTCAGACAGCACACTATAAATCACTGATTAATAAACCCATCCCTTCTCGTCCAGCTCCATGGTCCCAGAGTCTCTGGAGATAAGCACAGAGTTACACAGACCAGCTGCAAGTCAGCCCTGTGCTTACAGAGGCCAACGATGAAAATGAGTCTCCCGGGGCCCCCTGAAGTGAGAGCCCAGCCACGCTCCTCATGAAAACAGCACCAAATGTGCACGAAATCCCCTGGATATGTCCTCGTGAAGCCTTAGCCCACACTGAAGTGTCTCTGTAAGCCATCATTGATCCTCTGATCCTGACAAAGTGGGAGTGAGGATGGGAGGACGGATACTTCATTTTCCAACCCCTCACTCCTGCATCGTCTCCCACTACCCTCCTAAAAGCCCTCTGCAACACCCCACTGCCTGGCAGACAGAGAAAGCTTCAGATGGAGGGGAACTGACCAACCTGAATTCTACCTGCGTTCAATCAATATTTATTAACTATGCCCCATGTATCAAGAGCTATGCCTGGTGCGATCAAGCCCATGGGACTGGGGAGAGGTCATCTCTCTTTGCATGGGGTTTGCAGTCTAGCGAGGAAGCCAGATCACTGATCAACAAACATTCAAATAAATATACAACCGCATGGGAGAGAATAAACGGGTTGGAACCTGCAGGTCAGCAGCCAAGGGGAAGTCACAATCTCTAAGGCATTGACATTTAAGCTGAAGGATGAGAGGACTAACGCCAATGAAGGGCGAGGGGAAGAGCATTGCAGCTGGAGGGGACAGCGTGGGCAAAGGCGCTGAGGAGGGACCACTTTGGAAGTTAAGAGAAGATGACACAAGGCCATTGCGGCTGGAAGACAGCACGTGCGTGGAGAGTGGTGGGAAATGAGGTTGGAGTGAAGACAGCGCATCGTGCCAGGCCCTGGCGTCACGGGAATGTGGGCTTTGTTCCCGGTATGATGTCATGAATTGGGCTCCCCCAAAGCAGAGCCCGAAACCACGGGGCTGGAGGCGGGCGCTCATCTGGAGGTGATCTCACAGAGTAGGAGTGAGGCTGTGGAAAGATACAGGGAGGGAAGGGCACACACACATTCACCAGCAAGATGCCCACTGAGGGCAATGGAGGCTCAAAGATGCCAGACTTGCGAGAAGCGAGCTGAGAGCCTCCCAGAACCTTCCTCTGGCAGGAGCAGCCGGTAGTTCATTTGTCCACCAGCTCCCCTCGCCGCTGGGGGACGGTCACCCCAGGGCTCTTTACGCGGCACATTGGCACTTGGCACAGGCAGAGCAGGTTCTTTTCTGGAAGCACCCAGGAAGGTCCCCAGGGGAAAGCCCAGATGTCAGACACTCTTGAGGCGGGTGGCGGTGAGCAAGAGTCTCAGCTCCGGGGACCATGGCAATAAGACGCTGGCATGGGGACCCCCGCCACGGAGTGGAGTCTCGGAAAGTCTTTAAGCACCAGAGGCCCATCTGATATGCCAGTTAGACGGCATCTGCCCAGCTGTGCCATGAAGGAAGCAAGGAGAATCCTACGTGTATGAAGCCCCTACTCCATACACCAGTGCTGGGAGCTTTCCAGACATTAATTCTGCACAACAGGGATGATTATCCCCATCTTACAGATGTGCAAACTGAAACTCAGAGTAAAGAGCTACATTGCTAGACAGGGAGCCCCGTACTAGCCACCATGGCTCTTGTCTGAGGCTGCGGGGATCCTGGGGGGCCCCGTCACTGTGGTCTTGTCTGGGGGGCTGCACTCCCCATGGGTTCTTCCTAGCCCAGATGGCACCAAGATGCCAGCCCTCCACAGCCCCAGGGCCCTGCATGCTGACTTTCTGGCTCTGCAGGTGCCTGCCTCCCCCACACGCAGGAAGACTAATTATAAAAGCCGGGTATTTATAGTGAGTTTCTCCACCCAGTACTTCCAGCACCTCGAGGGAACTGTTCACAGAATCCTCCCAGCACCTCAGGAGAGAAAGGCAAAGCCTAGGAGGGGAAACTGAGGGGACCTCGAAGGGGTGACATCTCCCTGAGTCAGGACCCTCAGCCGAGGAGGCTTGGCAAGGTGTTCTCTGGGGAAGCTCCAGGATTTGACAGGACAGCCACGCAAGAGGAACCCTGTGACAGCGCACTTGCCTGGAGCTCCAGACGGAGCCATCTCCAAGCATCAGCCCACGTCACCCCTGAGCCTTGATCTTCCCATCTGTAAAACGGGGCTACGACAGAGCTGCCTCCTGGGCTTGTGAGATTTCAACAGAACCTGTCAAGGAGTAAAGCCCAGTAAGTGTGAGTGATTCCTTACCGTTATTCTCCTCCTTACAACTCAGCCACTAAAGCACCAGGTAAGCATTATGCATTGGGTTTGACCCTAAAGCAATGAATAACAAAAGTAAGGTTTCCAGTTGTTTCCTCTGGAATGTCTGGCTGTGCCATGAGGCTATTTCAGGGTTGAATTAGTAAAGGCAAAGGGAGGCAGTTTCTTGATGCTCCCACACAGACCAGAGGAGAAAGGACATGGGCAGGGGACACACGGAGACTTAGTTCTGGTTCTACACTCAGAGCACACTGACCCACACAACACGGCGACAAGTGACAAGTGAGTTGGCAGAAACAGGAAATTGGGACAAGATCTCTACCATAAGTCATATCTTCCACCTTATAAACAGGGGCCTACGCAGGAGCTACCTAAGGCAGGTCATCCAGCGTGTCAGCTAGCAGCTAGGTCCTAGTGCCTCAACCACACAGCTTGGAGAGCCTCCCCAAGATGTGCTAACGGGGGCAACGGTCTCCCATCTTGCCCAGACACAGTGAAGACCGAATGAAAAACTGCGTTCAAAGTTCCGGCTACATGGCAGGTTTTCCCAAAATGATCACCATTATCAGAGCCCTGGCTTCCCATTATTATTTATTTATTATCCCATTTTTAGTTTTCTTCTATATTAAAACTACAGCATGCTTGACATTAAAAATAATTTAAAGCCTTAAGAAAGACAGAGGCAGAAAAAAAAATGGCTCATCTTCCCTCCTTGCACTCCACCCAAATTGTTCAGGTTGCTACTGGTTTTGTTGGCTTGGGTCATAAATGCTCAATCCATAAAGTCTATAGCGTGAATTCTCTCCCAGGACAGCCAGTGACCCTTTGTGTTACCCTGGGTAAGTCACCTTTCCTCCCTGGGAAATGACAACTTCTGCACAAGCAGGTGGCAAGACTTGATCAGCCATTCCCAGACTTGGCTTTGCTGCACATTAACATCACCAGAGAGATTTGAAAAGTCTCAACGTCCAGGCCGCACCCCAAGCCAGTGAATCAGATGAGACCCAGGCATCGGTATGTTCTTAAAACTCTCTCTCAGGGGTGCCAATCTTGTGGCTTCCCTGGGCCACATGGGAAGAAGAATTGTCTTGGGTCACACATAAGACACACTAACAATAGCTGATGAGCTTAAAAAAAATAAAAAAAAAACAAGAGCCCCCCCTCCAAATATCTCATAATGTTTTAAGAACATTTATGAATTTGTGTTGGACTGCATTTAAAGCCGTCCTGAGCCGCAGGTTGGACAAGCTTGCACTAGGTTGTTTCAAAGGTCAGGTACAGTTGGTTATAGGTGCCTACCCCAGGCCTTCTCACACTTCAGTGTGTGTACAAGCTGTCCTAGGCCTGTGCTAACATAGATTCTGGGTCAGTGGGGCTGGGGTAGGGCCTGAGGTTCTGAAATTACTTTCTTTTTTTAAGATTTACTTTATTGTTTGAAAGAAGGAGAGAGAGTAGTGGGAGGGCCCAGAGCAGGCTCCATAGTTGTACGTCATTAGTTGTGACATGGTTTCATTCCACACAGGTGGATGTGGGGCCACACAGGGTGGGAACCGAACCAGGGGCCTCCCCCAGGGGAGGTGAGCACCTTCGCCGCTGAGCCATCCCACCGTTAACAGGTGCGCTGCAGTTCAGCATACAGGTTTGCAGGGGCTGGGGCCGGGAATCTAACCCCAGGCCTTGAGATTGCAAGGCGAACATTCAGTTGCTGAGCTCTCCCAGCATCCCAGGTTCTGGGTGTCTAACAAGCTGCCAGGGGACGCTCACACTGCGGGTCCAGGGCGCCTCTATGGAGCAGTGAGGGACCAGGTCACTGGTGGAAACATACTTACCAGAACTGTCCTGGGAGAAACAAGGGATCAGAAATAGGGGTTCCACACTCAGACTTACCCTCAACCCCGTTAGGTGGAATCATGGTCCCCCAAAGATGTGTCCTAACCCCCAGGACCTGGGACTCCATGGCAATGGGAAACTGTCCCACTGCTGCTGGCTTTAAAGACGAGGCAGGGGCCACGAGCCGACTGATGCGGGCAGCCTCTGGAATGCGAAGCCTCTGAAAAGAGCTTGACTTTGCCACGAGACCTGCTTCTGACCTCCACAACTTTGAGGTAGACGTGTTTTTTGTAAGCCACTCAGTGTGTTCATTTGTCACAGCACTCATGGGAAACTAATTTCCCATTTCCGCCACCCCTGGTAGCAGCTCCCAAAAAGTCCCAGGTCACTAAAGAATAGCTGGACTGCATGGCCTTCGTCACCCCGAATCATGATGGGACTGAGCTGCCCTACGTCTGCCCTGCAGCGACCTCCCAGGCAGCCAGTGTCCAGGGCTTGACGACGCATCCTGGTCAGGTGGCATCAACTTTCCCAGGATTCCAAGGCCCCTGCTGCCCGCCTTTCTGGCAGGAGCAGAATCCTGGTAGCCTCCCCATGATGGTGGAAGCTTTTTGCAACTTGGCATCTGCGCATTTCAGTGAAGATTAGCTTGGGAGCATCTCCTGGCCCCCAGGGGGGACTTCTGTCCCTCTCATTGTGGGGTACATGACCAAGTTAGCCTCACACCTGCCTGTTCCCCACTGCCATGGTACCCAGAACACCTTGGGTCCAACCATCCAGCTCAGAGCTGCACGGGGTGTGAGGTGGAGACCCCAAGTCTGACCCTGTCTGGTCTCCCCTATCGCAGAGGTAAGGGGTTGGACTGTTCTGAAAGACAGCAGATGGGGGTGTCTTGGTGGGGAGGAGGTCCTGAAACAGATGAAGTCTTAATATAAAGGCACGAGAACAGCAGTTCTCGGCTCTGCGTCCACTCTAGATTCCTCCGGGGAGATTTGAAACTCTTGATGCCCAAGCTGCTGTACCCCAAACGGATTGCATCAGAATTTCCGGGGTGAGGCCAAGGTGGCAGGGCTGTTTTCAAAGAAAACAAGCTCCCAGGTGATGTCCAAGCACAGTCAGGGTGAGACTGGCTAGATCAGTGGTTCTCAGAGTGTGGGGCATGGACCCACACTATCAGCATTGCCTGGAGTTCCTCAGAACTGTAGTCTAATGAGGTCCCCATGAGAGTCCCTGGCACATTAAGTTGGAGAAGCATGCCAGTGGAGCCTAATAGTTGAGACCACTGGCTTGAGGTAAGACTGCCTGAGTCTGAGAAGTAGCCCCTCGGCCTTTTAGCCATGAGGCCTTGGGCCACGGCTCCCCGTCTTGGCTCTCTCCCATATCCCATGAGGGGTTAAGCCAGAAGACCCCCGGAGTCCACAATAGTCCAGGGAGCCTGGTGGGGAAATCCAGGAGAGCCCACAGCCTATCCAGGATAGAGCACAGACAAAATTCCAATGTCAAATCAGGCGTATTAGGAACTGCATCCAATCTAAAGTCTTCCCCTCTGTCTCTTTAAACGAACACCCTCGTCAGATCCGCTGTCCTGACTTCCAGTTTCATAAAAATTGTCTGTATATAAATAGATTTACAATCTTGGCCTCATGAAAAATGAACAATCCAGCCATCGCAGCTGGAAAATAATAGAAGCTTCGGGACACTCAAGAGAAGGATTATAGAAAGTCAGCACTTAATTGACGCTCCTCCGTTGATGTCACCAGAGACCTGCAAGGATGTTGGAAAAGCCAGTTCTTTAGAGGGAGGACCAGGCAGCTCTCTGAAGAATTTCAAAAACAGGAAGCAGGGTTTCTCAGCTTGCAGCGTTCTCAGAAAGTGGGCCCTTTCGGATGAAGGCAGGCAGGCTATACTTAGAAAGAGACGCATGGTGAAGAGCACTTCTGTTACTATAAATTCATCTCCAAAAGCCAAACATGTGTGTGCACACAGAAATACCACAGACATGGAGGAGACAACTCAGCAGAGGACATTTAGCCCTTCCAAAATTGGGAAATACATCTAACTACTTTTTTTTTTCTAGTGTGGGAATCAGAAGGAAGATATTTCACTCCAATAAGATTGATCTGGAAGAGAGTAATCTATATTCCTGAGTGTAATTCATTCACTTACTCGCTTATTTAGTCTGCAAATAATTGAGAGCTTCCATGTGCTGATGAGGAGCAAGACGGATGTAACTCCAGTCTTCGTGACATGTGCATCTAGTGCCCACCTCTCGAAGTACGGTCTCAGACTAGCCGCACTGGCCTCTCCTGGGAACTTATTAAAATGCAGATCCTCAGAGCCCATCCTAGATCTACCAAACAGAACCTATAGCTTAGCAAGATTTCCCAGGGACTTATCCACACAGTATGGTTTGAGAAGCACTGATCTAGTACAACCCTAACTTCTAAGTCTGCTTATAGCCACAGGGGGAAAAAAAAAAAAAAGTCACCTGGAATTTAGATGTTACCTGTGACCCACAGACAAGGTGTCATTAAATAGGAAAATTAATAAAGTTACCTACAGCTAATCCAATCACTCCTCCCACCATGCAGATTACGAATCCAAGACATTGCTGATTTGTGTGATTACAAAAGTCTTCTTGAAAGCAGGCAACAGCAATAAGGGAAGCTGGGAGGTATTATACAACTGTTTCATGATTCACTGATGCCCTGAGTCCAGGTTCAAGTTGCAGGGTAAGAGGTTTGGAGGAAGGGTTTATCTTGGTTCAGAAAGGAAAAGCATCAAATTCTAACTTCAACACTCAAGCCGACTAATGGATGGATGGGCTCCAAGATCGGCAGGGTAACAGATGGGAGTGGAAGGAAAAAATATTTCCCCCAAACTTGCTGAGTCCGAGGAAGATGTCAGAAGATTTGGACACGGCCAGCATGACTAATCTCCCAACTTTACCTTGAGTTTCCTTTTTGGCGGGGGAATGGCATCAGCTTAAAAGTTAATTACAAGCAAGGAACAAATCATGCAGCTGATGTGCACATTACAAACAAATTAAGTTCTTAAAATAGGCAACACATCACTTGGAACAATGCTTTAGGAGCCCAAGGGTGCATGAGCATAATTGTCGAAGGTGAGCAGACTAATAGCTAATATATGTGAATTAAATGAGGGTCAACGGCAGATATTAACCAAAAAAAGAAAAAGAAACATAGTCACCTCTCATGTTGTAAACAAGCCACGTGGAATGATCCAGGATGCAACCCCTGTGGAAGGGGGAGGGAGGCCCCTGATAGAGACAGGGCTCCCCAAGGATGGAGAAGCAGCCAGAGGGTGGGAAGGAGGCCAAGAGGAGGGAACCCAGCAGAGACAGCTCAGATCCAAGCTGGAAGCAGCACCCCACCACACGAGGGTAAATTCAGAGGTGTGTGGGAGAGGGAGTTTCAGCTGCAGAGAGTTGAAAATGAAGTCCGTAAATCCTCATCAAGAAATGAGGAAACCACGCACAGAGAGGGGAGGTCACTTTCCCAAGATCACACAGCAAGTGTCAGAGCCAGGACTTGAGCTCTATTGTCTCCTCACTCCAAGTTATACTTCCTTCTCATTCAGCAGGCACAGACATGTGCCTACCAAGTCACAGGAAGCAGCGATGAGAGACACTGGCCAGATGCGGGAAACTATAGGTCAGCACTGTCCATTAGAAATCCAATGGGAGCCACATTTGTAACTTTGAAATCTCAAGCAGACATCTCAACTGGGACTGGCCACACTACAAGTGCTGAAGAGCCCCGTGTGGCAAGTAGCCAAATGACTGGATAGTGCAGCTATATAGCCGGTGGTGGAGGACATTTAAAACCTGGATAACGAGTGACCCATCTCTGGGGAAACAGCTGCTACAATCCCAACCAAGAGGGAATGCAAAACCAGAGCTCCCGGCTGGATCAGGCTGAACGTGTGAGCCTCCATCCCCTTCCTGGCCCGGCTTCCCCACTCCCTTGATGTCAGCTTCTCCAGGAAGCTCTTCCCTAAGAAATCACTGCACACGAGTCCTCATTGCTGGTTCCGATCCTCGGAGAATTTTGAGCTAGGACACAAACATCACTCCTACACAGCCCCTCCCCTCAAGGAGCCCTCCAGCTAACTGGAGAGGCTGATCTGCATTAACTGGAAAATGCTTCATTCACCAGCGTTACTTTTGGGGAAAGTGCTCTATGTGTTTGGGAGGATGTCCTAATAAATTCACCAGGGGCAAAACTGATACCCTACAGTCATGAGTGCTCCTGGTGCCAAGACTGCATGAGAAGAGGACGAAAGCGCTCTGCACGAGAACATGCAAAGGCTGTTCCCCAAAGCAGAGAACGAAGGAGAGCATCAGGCATGGAGGGGCGACCAGGGGCAGTGGGATGTGGTGTGACACCTCTCATCTTCAGCTTGTTAGCAAATCAGCTAGACACAGGAGCTGGAGATGGAAGAGACCCCGAGGAGCTAAGCCCTTGAGAGACCATGGGGGGATTTGGACCATCTCAGGCCAGATCGGGACACTGGAGGCAAGTGTGCAGCTGCCCCCAGTGCACACCAGGACAAGGGCAGTACCTCCTAAGTGGTCTCTTGCTTCCCGCCTGTCCCCTCCCACACTATTGGTTCTCTACCAGTGATCAGAGTGAGCTTTTCTAACACAACTAGATCTTAACATTTACGTATATAAACTCCATAAGTCATGCCGCCTCCCTGCTTAAAACTCTCTGAGGGGGGTGCTGGGACAGCTCAACAGGTTGAGCGCTTGCCCTGCAACCGTGAGGTCTGGGGATCAAATCCTGACCCCAGCCCATGCAAACCCATATGCGGGACTGTGGCGCAACTGGTAACCGCTGAGTTCTGTAGTAAAGGTTCTCACCTCCCATGAGGGAGGCCCCACTTTGGTCCCTGCCCCATGCAGCTCTACATCCACCTGTGTGAAATGAAACCATGTCACAGCTAATGATGTACAACTATGGAGACTGCTCTGGGACCTCCCACTTCTCTCTCTCTCTCTCTCTCTCTCTCTCTCTCTCTCTCTCTCTCTCTCTCTCATACCTTCTCTCGAGCAATAAATTTTTAATAAAAAAATTAAAAAATAAGAATCCTCTGAAGGCTTCCCATTTTACAACAAAAAACAAAATCCAGAGTTCTTATCCAGGCTCTCATGAACCTGCAAGATCTTTCTGTTGCTTCCTACCACCCCTAGACCTTTCACTGGCTCTTTGCTGCCTAGACCACGCTCCCAACCCCCCAGAAATCTCCAGGGCTGGAGGCTTCTCAGCATTCAGTTCTCAGCTCAACTGTCACTCTCTCATTCAAGTCTTTCCTCACCACCTTATATTTTTTAGCACCCCCCTCTGTCAATCTATAGTCACATTATTCTACATGAGTTTCTTCGGAACACTTACTGTCATCGGAACTATTGGCTTGTGTATTCACTTGTTTATTACCTCTCTGTCCCCAGAACAGAAGCCTCATGAAGGCGGGGACCTTTTCTTATTTCCAATGTGTTTACTGAGTCTGACACATAGCAGATGCTCAGTAAACACCATTGAGTGACAAATGTACTTCTGAGGGCCAGGGGAGCCCAGACTGGTAAATACAAGGCATGAACAAGTGGTATTGACATAGAGTACATGAAATAAGGATGGACCAAGTTCTGTGAGAGCACAGAGGGGGCAGAGAAGGTTCCCCAGAGAGAAAATATTTGAGCTGAGTCTTAACACACTGGCCTTTGCCTTGTTCAGAATGCTCTGGCAGTTCCTCAAAAGCACAAAGCTCTTTCTGATACAGGACTTTTGCAGATATGTTCCCTCTCTCTGGGATGATCCTCTCCATTCTTCGCCTGGCTAATTTCTGCCCACACTCCAGGTCTCAGCTTCAATGACTCTTGCTCAGCCAAGGATGCATTCCTTGACCCACTTCCATCCAAATGAGGTCCTCCCTACTGTTCTCTCTCCAAGCTTCCTATCCCTGTCATTCTCAGCACGTACTCTGGGAATTCTCTGTCTAGAATTCTGTTTTCTTCACTATAGCATCCTCAGCACGTAGGGTGCTGCTGAGCACACAGTAGGTGTTCAGTCAGTCTTTGTTAGTGAATAAATCGCTGGAAGCCCACATGGAAGACAGAGAAGGACATGTACAGAGCAGAGTTAAGAGCATATGCAAAGGGGATATCGGGATAGCTCAGCAGTTGAACGCTTGCCTTACAATCATGAGGTCCAGGGATCAAATATTGGCCCCGGCCCATGCAAAGCCATATGCTGAACTGCAGCACAACTGGTAACCACCAGGATGGCTCAGCGGTGAAGGTCCTCACCTCTCATTCGGGAGGCCCCCAGTTCAGTTCCTGCCCCACACAGCCCAACATCCACCTGTGTGGAATGAACCATATCACAACTAATGACGATAACTATGGGAACTACTCTGGGCCCTCTACCCCACTCCCACCCCCATCTCTCAAATAATAAAATAAATCTTAAAAAAAAAAAAAAAGGAAAAAGCACATGCAAAGGTAGTAAGCCATGGTGCATCTGGGAAGCCACACATTGTTCAGTGTGCCAAGAGAATAATGTGCACTTGGAGAAAAGATGAGACAGGGTAAGAGAAGCAGGAAGATGTGAGTCCGAGATGAAACTTCCCATCACCCCATTTTCCGTGCCACTTAGACAGGTTCCTACGATCACTATCTACATCTGCATTTTTCAGTAATGAAGGAAAGAGTGGGTTTGCTTTTCCAAGGTCTCCTGAATCTCTGTGGCTGCCAAAGGTAAAAATAAAAAACTTCCCATGTGCCAAGAGGCAAAAGATATAGACAGTGAACAACTGTCTAGTGACTTGCAGGTCATCATGGGTCTGGACCAGTGACAAGGTAACACATTCACCTTAAAAGAGATCCAAATAAAACCAACAACCTCTGTCACTTTGGATCATCTAGTTTTCTCATGTCGTCAGTCTATGTTGTGGAGAGATGACTGGATGGGCAATGCTTGAAGGCAGGAGGTTCTGGGGCACGGAGATCCTGTGACAGCATGTGTAGTAACCCCAAAGGAGAAGCTCTGGGTCCCAGCTTGCTAATCCTCAGCATTGCCTCACCAGATGTTTTCAGGTCTCCATATCCCAGGCTCCTGGTGGAATAACACACGCGGGGCCCTCTGCAGTTGACTGAGGCCACGTAACTAGTTCTACTCAATGAGTTGTGAGCAGAGTGATGTGTGTCACTTGCGGATTGGAGCATTTCACTGATAGGGCAAGACCCTCTTAGCTCCCTTTATCTTGATCTTTCTCCAGGATGCACCCTGATTTCTCCTCAATTCCCCTCTTCTCTCCCTTCCCCTCACTCTAGGGAGATGGCCCCTCTTCTTAAACTTTATTCTAACCATTTGGGAAAGCATAGTACCATATATATATATTTTTTTAATTGTTAAATTTATTGGGGTGACATTGGTCAGCAATATAGTTTCCAGGTGTACAACTCTACATTACATCATCTATGCATTACATTATGTGCTCGCCACCCAGAATCAGTTCTCCTTCCATCACAATATATCTGGTGCCCACTCCCAACCTCCCCGCTACTCTCCCTCCCCCCTCCCCCATTACCCTCAGGTAACCACCAAACTATTGAGTGTGTCCAAAAGTTCTTGTTTCTTTGTTACTTTTAGTTTTATATTCCACCTATGAGTGAGGTCATATGTTCCTTGATTCTTTCAGTCTGACTTATTTCACTTAATAAGACAGTTTCAAGGTCCATCCATGTTGTCACAAATGACTGTATTTCATCTTTTCTCATCGCTGAGTAGTGTTCCATTGTATAGATGTACCACAACTTTTTTATCCAGTCATTTATCAAAGGACAATTTGGTGGTTTCCATGTTCTGGCCACTGTGAACAGTGCTGCGATGAACATGCGGGTACAAACATCTTT
>PVKE010015064.1:0-34112 GCA_004027555.1 Craseonycteris thonglongyai
AAAAATCCAAATCAATGTGACAAGAAGTGGCAACTTAACAATATTTACTGTTTTGATTCATGAACACACCACATCTCTCCATTTATTTAGATCATGATAGTTTTTCTTACCAAAACTTTCTGCAAAGGCTTTTCCAGTGTTCTTGCTGCCAGTTTTTCATTCCATCTGCATTAGTACAAATTTAGTTTTCCTAAACAATTCTTTCATATGCAATTTCACCCCCCAAACATTTATTGATTCTTTAATTCCAAGATAATGAAGTCTAAGTAATTAGGCTTCACACTCAAGAACCTGGCAGAACATCCTAGTGCCTCCAATATTCCTTTTGCTCTTCTGTTCAGCACCCTTTTTCAACTCCTCTGTGGCCTCCGTGGCTGGTCTGCACAAACGATGCCAGTGAGAATTCTGGGACAATAGGAAGGAAGAAGGAGAATGAAGGTAGGAAATTTATGTTCCCCCCCCTTCACCCCCATCACACACATTCACACACCCTAGTGCCCCTTTCTACTAAAAGTCATGCAAATTGTCCAGCATTCTTTTGTCTTTTGGGGGTTTGGTAACTCCCATTCTTCACTCCACCTTTCAGGCTGTGGGATGAAGATGGCTTTCCAAATGTTGGGATACTGCCATATTCTTGTAGCTCGCCTGCACCTTGCACATACATTTGAAAATGTCCTCCATGTTAAACTCAACTTGAATAACCCAGTTTTAATGTGCCATCTGCTGCCCGGCTGTTACACTGCCTAAATTTATCTCATGCCATATCTCATGCATCTTTTAAAAATACACAGTTTATTTATTATTGGCACACTGGTTTAACACACCCACTTTGGAATGATATCGTATTGAGTTTGAATTCTGATTTTACTGCTTATCAGTTCCATGACTTTGCTCAAATTACTCAACCTCTCTCAGCCTTAATATCCTCATTTATAAAATATGAATAATAATAGTAGCTACTTCAAAGAGTTTTTGTGAGAACTAAAGCAGTATGTAGAAATGCTGTCACAGAGCAGACACTAAAGTATGCTTTGACCATGAATATTTTTGAAATATATACACTACAGGTGTTCATGCTTTTTCCATTTTCCTCTATTATGTTCTCTACTTTAATCTATCATTTCTAGCCTCAGTTAAAACCTTTGTTCTTCTATAATTTCTTATGTTTCTCAATTTTTATAACACCCACTCCCTGGGACTCCAGGATACAAGTTCTGTCTGGGGAAAATCTAGCCATTGTCAATATATTGAGACGAGTTTGCGTGATAATGATGTAACTTGGCAGCCAAGGAGAGTGGACTGGAATGTGCACATATGAACGGTGACGACTGCACTGTACTAGTCAGTTGGGGCACTAGACACCATTGAGTGAAAAGCATGTCTTGGGTAGCTGTTGCATTTAAAAACTGATGAGGCAGCTGATGGTGATCGCAACCAAAGATTTTGCCCAGTGTTTTGAATAGTGGAAGAGATGCTAGGAGAAATGTGTGCAGTCTCAAGGTGCCTACTTTGAAGGAAATTAAGGTGTCATTGTCTCATGTACAGTATTTTTTGTATTTTGTATCTTTCAATAAATGCCTTTATTTTTCTTATTACATGGCTGCATACTTTCTGGACAGCTCTTGTATGTCTTTCCCTCCCCAGTTAAACTGGTACTGTTAATCTAATGACAGAGACAAGGATTTTTCATTTCCTTGCATTGCCCCTAATTAACTCAGTGTTGAGGATATAGTAGAAGCTAAACAAATATTAGTTTTTACATTTTAGTCAATTTCAATTGAGGTAGGCAAATTTTATAAACTAAATAATTTCAATTAAGTTAGATAGACAAATTACATAACACAAATTTCCAGAATGGATTTTTAAAAACAACATCACATACATTATTATCATGCCCATTTCAGAATAGGTACTTATTGAATATTTAATTATTTGGTGTTATTGTTATTAGAAAATTATCTGTAATAGCATCTAAACACCTCATCAACAACTATACAGACAGCCTGTACGTGTAATGAGATACTTAATGATCAAAAGTTAATGAAGTAAGCAGGTGAAAAGCACAGGAAGGAAGTAATTGTAATATTAATGCCAATATACTAGCATCCTAATATTTTTGTCATTTTTTAAACATAACGGATTGTAGCCTTACCACAATACTATAGAATAGATAAATCACTTTTGATAATAATATAAAAACTTTGGTCTCTGTTTTATTTTAAATTATGCCCACTGAGGAGGAATCATGGACCACTAAAATATGTTAAACTATAGAAGGGCTCACATATAAGAATCAGCTTTAGTTCTGGTGAACAGTGTAATTCACTACTCTTCTGGTACATTGCCTTCAATTTTGTCCTAGGAATATAATGGAGGTATAGCCTGTAGGTGGCACTTGAGTCCACTGATCATTGTCCTATGCTCAATCTTGAATTCTTATATTGCAGTTTCAAGTATAGTAGCATGGTTATAGTTAGTGTTGGCATCTTAGCATGATGATGAAGTCCAGTGGCATCTCGGACCTTGGGCTACTGTGAAAAACCCTCATTAAACCTTGTTAGGTTCCTGTTGGAATGTGAAACTCCTCAAACTTCTGTCCTGTTAGAAATGAAGTATAATACAAAGGGAGCAATGAGGATTGCCTGACTGTGATGTGTGTATCTCTGAAGTGATACTGGTGAAAGTGTTTCATGGGAATTAAAAGTTAATTGATTATAAGCAGTGAGCTGGTTGATGACTAGAAAGAATTGGGGATAATTTCTTTTGAGACTATTTAAGAATGCAGTAAAATAAGTTAATAAATCTTGCTTTTTTTTTCTGATGTAACATATTAAGAGAGTTGGAACTTTTAGAATTAGGATATTAATTGTGCTAATTACCTAAGGTAGTATTTTTAAGTGAAAATAAATACAAAAGTGGAAATTATAACTGTGTATCTGAGTTACTATTTCTGTGTATAGTATTTCAGTGAAGATGGTTTTATTTTGTTTTTATCAACACAACTCATCTTTTCATACATAGCATATGTCTGAAAGACAAGGAGAGAAGCCTTGGACTTTGAACCTACAAATACACAATTAGTCCTATACCTTCTTTTCAGGTTCACATGGGGGTAAAAAGGAGGCTTTGGGCAAAATTACTATTCATTTGCTCTTCTTCTGTCACTTTTATTTACATGTGTACACCAAAAATTCTTTACGTGGCTAGAATCTATGGAGATGGAGGGGAGTGGATGCGTGTAGGAGACCCTTTTCCCTTCTGCATTTTTACTCCCCTAGTAGAGAAATATTGCTATAGAGCTTTGCCTCCAAAGACCAGTAAGATTTCCCTGATCTTGGTGAATTGGGCAGATACCCACGCAAACCAACACTGTTTTTTCCTGCCTGAATAAATGCAGATCTCTTCAGCACATTTCCCTTAGGCTCACCTCCTAATCTTGGTATAAGGGCTTTTAGTAGTTAGGAGGGCTTCAGCATGTAGGCTAAGAACTAGAGTATCTTTTTAGTGTTCCTCCAGTGCAACCCAGAATGTATGAGCTGCTCATTTATAGGCCTTTCTTGGGTAGGTGATTATACCCAAATGGGAGAAGGACCTGCCCGTTTTACAGTAACAATTCCATTAAAATATCAAGAGGCATAACATTCCAAAGAGAAATATGCACCTGAAAATAATCTACAAAAGAGACTTCAAAGGCAAGTTAGGTATAAATAATACTGATGAGAAAGAAAATGTATTAAGTTGAGGGGGGAATATAAAAGATAAAGTAGTAAATATAAACAAAATATATTTGCATAGAAGTTTTGCTAAAGCAGCGCTAATTATACCTTTGTATGTTTATAGTTCTCTTTTATGCTCATTTAATTGAAATAGAATGTGTTCAGTCACTGAATTCTGGAAAGCACGTATTATCTAGCCGACTATGGGGAAAAAAAGATAGTCTCCAGGCAGTGTGGACATTATTACTATCACATAAGCACTGGTAGAAATTTGATAATACAGTTTTAAAAAATTAAATGGGCTAATTTGAAATCTTTGAACCATTTGACTATCAATAGCTTGTTGATATAGTGAATATTTCTCTGAATATTCAGAGATTTTCAGAAGCATTAGTTCTACCAAAGTTCTGCCTGTGAGACATCCCAGCCACCAATTAGAACCCTAAAGTAACCAAGTTTTTGCTTAGTTCTAAAGGATATTTGATTCCATTTCTTTTCTGGTATTGGGCATTAAGTCTACAAATGTAGTGACTTTCTAGCAAATTCTTGTGTTCAGGTTGGTAAGAGTCCATGGCCTTAAATTATTGAAGGGAGTCTTACTCATTTCTATGGTAGGTTAAGCGTGAAATGTAGTGTTAATATTTTAATCAACAGAAATCTCTGATCACTCTTGGTCCACAAAGATATGCCGCACACTCAGGCTGTCTTTCTGCAAGTCTGCACCTGTATGACTAGTATGTGTTCTTTTGATTGATTTGGTTTTTGTCCTGCTTAATCCACTGGTTAGGTGCCATTCTGGAATATCACCTTTGGATATATTGAGTACAGAAAATAATGTTTTATTTTTTAAATGGTAAGTGGAACCTCAGTTATTTAGATCACAATTAGCGAACTGTTAAGCTACCCAGTGTACATGTAGTTCTGTATTTGTTGTTGTTATTGCCAACTATATGAATTGCATTATAGTTAGCTGATAAAGCTGTAAAAAGTTTGAATAAAAATGTGGATTTTTCAGTTTCTGATGGTATAGTTTACTGGATATCTTCTATCAGCCTTTCATGTCAAAATCAAAATATTAATTTTAAATGCGTCAATGAACTGACAATAAAGTAGGGAAGCATTTAGAGGGTAAAAGAAAACCTACATAGGAATCCAGAAAGTTAAGCAAACACAAAATAGCTAGTTATCCTAGGGCAATTATCAACTGATGCTCCCAAAGAGCCATTAAAAAAATATCTTACAAAGTTTGGGGAAATGAATGTAAATCCTAGCCTGCACACCTTGGTAAATGAAAAAAAAATTTTTCAAACCCAAGACCCCCCAAAATCATATCTACAGTGAAAGGAAAATATACTCACTGAAGGAGATAGGAATGAAACTCTTATCCCAACCACGATGATATACAAAGGAATAAATTTGTAACTGAAATTCTGTCCCCAAGTGGGTTTAAAGTCAAAATTTATGCTACCTATCTGGGAACAAAAAATTTCACCTAAAATTTATTTTATATATTTGTTTACGAGTACACCTGAGTGTCTGACAGAAACAAGAATAGGAAACAAGAACAGGTTCCATGTTAAGAAACACACTTTCATTCTACATTCTAAAAATGCCCCCAAACCTAAGTCTGTCTCAAAATTTAAAAAGAAAATAAATCACAAACACAAGACCCCTTGAAGTCACAAGGCTAACAGATGACAAGAATGAGATACACCAGTTAATGGAATTAGCAACCACCCAATAGAAAATAATTTTGTTCAATATGCTTAACGGCAAGTGTATCAAAAATATTAATGAAGATAGTGTAAAGCTCATTAAGAAGAATAAAAATAATCCAACTAAATTTTTTAGGAATAAAATGTAATAATCAGATAAAATTTCAATGGACAGATTAAAACATTGAGCTATATCTCATTTCAGTCACAAACTAATTTAAGATAGATCAGATATATAAACATAAAAGTTAGAATTATAAACTTCTAAAAGAAAATAAATGAGTATATATCTGTTAAGTTGGGGGTAAACATATTTTGACAAACTGGAAAATATACTAACTCAGAGAAAAAAGAAATTATATTGGACTTCCTGGAAATTGAATATTTTGCTAATTAAAATACATCATTTGAAAAATAAAAATTTAAGAAATGGATTATGTAAAAATATTTATCAAAATATATACCTGACAAAGAAATGTGTCCATAAAATATAAAAAATTACTTATAATCAAAACCAAGAAAATAAATCTAATTTTTTAAATGCACAAAAATAAAGAGATATTATATGAAAAGTATTACTTATGAGAGCTCTAAACTAAAAACAAACTCAATATCTATCAATGAAAAAATGGATAAACAGTTGTGATGGAATACTACTCAGCAATAAAAAGGTACAACCTACTCACACATGCAACAATATGAACACAAGATAATATATACTATAATATGTCATTCACATGAAGTTTAAGAAAGGCAAAACTAATGTATAGTTAAAGATATCAGAATATATTGTATGTCTGAGAGAAAGACTGGTGAAAGGGGGACTGATGAAATTTTCTTGTGTGATGGACATGTTCTGGATCTCAGCATGATTCATGTGACATGGACATATACAATTTTCAAAATTAGTCAAAAGGAAGGGGATGCTGGGATGGCTCAGTGAGTCAAGCACTCACTTTGTAGCCCTGAGATCTGAGGATTGAATCCCGGTCCCAGCCCGTGTGGACCCATATGCTGAATAGTGTTTCTTGTGCTTCTTGTGTGTGTGTGTGTGTGTGTGTAGGAGGTGGGGGGAGGCAATTCAGTTCCTGCCAGGGCAAGCTTCCATGTAGGAGGCCCCAGTTCAATCTGTGGATCATGGGGTGTGCCTCGCATGCTGGAGGCGCCCAGTCTGGTTTTCGCCCTGCGTAGTTCCACATCCACCTGTGTAGAATGAAACTATATCAAAAAACTAATGATGTGCAACTATGGAGACTGCTCTGGGTCCTCCCCCTTCTCTCTCTGTGTCTCTCTTAGTCTCTCTCTGTCAAAAACAGTAAAATAAATCTTTTAAAAAATCAAAAGGAAGATAAGATTTGTGTATTAATTGGAATTATGTAACAATAAAAATATAAATGTTAGCAATAATTCTAGGACAATTTAACTTAAATATTTGTATTAGAAAAGAGGAAAGGCTGGAAATCAAACACTAAACTTAAGAAATTAGAAAAATCTATAAAATAAGAAGTAAGGAATAATTGAACAAAATCACACTGAGTACATTATAAATATAAAAGCCAAAATGAATGAAAAACAAACAAACAAAACAAAACACAAATATACAATAGAAAAAACTTAAGAAGTCCATGATTGGTAGTTTAAAAAACCTAAAAGATATGGTATAACTTTGTCAAAATTCATAGAGCAAAACAAAAACACAAATATTGTTTCCAAGAATAAAAAATTGTTGGCTTTAAATAAATAGACAGCCATATATTTCTGCAACAATGTGGGTTTACTTGGTAACAAATAATTGCAGTAAAAAGACATGTGGTCTAATGATGAACCATGCACAAGTCCAGAGAAGAAGAAAACATCCTTGTATGGAAAAAGAGGGGAGTTAAGAGGGGCTCTTGTAAACAAACTGTCCATTGGCGGAAACTGGGAGTTCGAAGTATAGTGGCTTTTCATCGGGTGCAGTATAATAATCTTTCATTGGCTGAATATTTGCTGGGTTGAGGAGGAGATCTTTATTTTCCCTGCTGAAGTAGTATAGAAGAATATCTGTCTGTTGAAGATGGAAAGTTTGTCTCTTCCTGTTTAGGATAATTGGTGAGTGGTGGAGTGTGACAGCTCCCCTTATAGGCCCTTCCAATTCTAATTTGAGTGAAGTTTCTGTTTATTAATCTTTATAGGGTGAATGCAATAAAGACTAAAAAGAAGAAAAGAGAATGTTATGAAGAACTTTATAACTTAAATGAAATGAAAAAATTTTAGAAAAATAAAACTAAAAAAATCACCAAAATTGACTTCAATGGATAAAACTTTGAGTGCTATCACAAAGAATAAGGTAAAAAAATAATTTAAAACTTTTTTTCTGCCAAGAAAACATCAGATTCAAATAATTTCATAGGCATATTTCATTAAACATTCACGAAACAATTCATTCTAATCTTATATAAACTCTTCCAGAGAATAACAAAACAGGCAACAATCTCCAACTCGTTTTACAAGGCTAATACAACCTTGATACACACCAAGAAGGGATTCAACAGGAAAGAAAATTATAGGTTAATTTCATGCATGACTGAAGATGCAAAAATCCTAGATAACTTATTAGCAAATTGTACCCAGCATTATGTAAACAAGATAATTTATGATGATCAACTTGGGTTTAGCCCAGAAGTACAAGGTTGGTTTAACATTAGAAAATCTATTTCTATTACATAAATAGATTTAAGGAGAAAACACTTTCCCAACACATGAAGAAAAAGTGTGCAATAAAATTTATAATGCATTATACTAACAGCTCTTAGGATACTAAAAATAGGAAACTTCTGAGAGTTTTATTTAAAAAATCCCTTAGAAAAGATTGTATATAATAATAAAATACTAAAACCATTTTCTTAAAAATTAAAATTAAGGCAAGAACTCTATCATCTCTACTAAATATTATACTGGAAATATTAAATGACAAAGAAATCAAGAGAAAAAAATCCAGACTCTAAGTATTAGAAAGGAAAACAAAAACAGTATCATATAAAATGATTGTCTATATAAAAATATATAACTGTGCTTAGAAAATTAGAAGAACAGACAAGATCTTAGCAAAACATCCAGGTGCAAAATCAATGTAAAAAGTTAATTGCATACACCAGGAAGAAATAAAAATTTAATTTGAAAATTAATTACCATTTAAAATAAGAACAAAAAATATAAGGTACCTAATAACAAATCTGACAAAAGATGTAGAAAGCTTTTAAGTAGAAACATATAGAAAGTCCTTTAAATGTAGTAATACATGTCAAAATAAATGTAGAGATATATCATGTTTATGGAGGAAAAATTATTATTTATCCCCAGTTGATCTATACATTCAACACAACATGATCAAAATCACAGAAAGGTTCATGGAAGCTGAAAATCTCATTCTAAAATAATTAGTTAAAATTGGCTAAAATAATATCAACAAAAATATGTAGGCTATGATAAAAAATAAAAAGTATTTGAGCAAAGGAAGTATTGCAATCCAGGGTGTAGATTCAGGTAGCAACCTAAATTGTGCTGTGAAGAGAACAAAGAGAGGCTCGACTTATAAAGGCTTGGGCTGCATGTCCTTTTCTCAGTCTGGTCTTCTTTATATAAATGAAGGATTCTGGCTAAGTTAATAGAGATTGGTTGACACTAAAATGCAAACAAAGGATGTTGGCTGGCAAAACAGGTTGGCTCCTTTCAAAGTAAGAAATGAAGATGATCTGGCTGTCATGGTGAGGAAGAGATGAAAATTCAGGCACAGCTGAAAGATTCAAGAGTTCATGGAGAAATGTAGGTGAAACATGTGTAGGACAAACCTCTTCATGACTTACCAGATCCATTGTAGTAATAACTCAGGGGCCTTTCTCTACCATAAACCAAGACTTATTATAATCTATAGTCAATTGGGTAGTATTATATTCACTCACACAAAAGACAAATTGGACAGTAAATCAGAAATAAGAGTTCAGAACAAGCTCCTGTGTATATGAAAACTTGATTCACAGTGAAAGTAGCTTGCTGATCAGTGGGTAAAGGATGGATTGCTTAATAAATATGAAAAATTTATAATTGGATCTTTAATTTATGTAATTCAAAAGGGTCAGTTCCAGAAAGAAAAATAACTTATAAGAAAGAGAATGCTGAAATATTTGTAGAAGAACATATAGAAGAGCATGTTTATAATCTTCAAATTTAGAAGAAAAATTTTAAAACAAAAAAAACCCAATACAAACCACAAAGAAAATCAATTATAAATTCATTGACTTTAACAACTTTATTAAAGTAAAAAAAAAATTGAAAAAGGGGAAAAAAAGCCACAAACTGAAAGTATTTCTGACACATAAAACTAGCGAAACAACAGTTTTTAGAGTAAATTGTGCTATTATTAATTAAGCCATTATTAAATATAAATTATAACAAAGCAAGTAACAAGAGGAAATGGGGTACAAATACTAAAAGACATTTCAAACAAGATAAACTACTTATGACCAATAATATAATCAAATACATGTTTGATCAACTTCAAGTACAAATGATAACCAAAATGAAATAATAATTTAAGTCTACCAGATTGGTAAAAGTTAAAATGTCTATGAATATCAAATGTTGATGAAGATATAAAAACATGGAAACTTACATACACTCCTGGTGGGAATAAAAATTACTTCAACTACTTTGGAACAATATTTGGCATTATTCAGTAAAATTGAAGAGACACATATTCAGTGACTTAGAAATTTTACTTCAGATATACCATATCCTTGAAAAGTTACTGCTGATGTCAGCCACAAGGAAGTTCAAAGTGGCATTGTAGCAAGAAACTTAAAATAGCTTAAACATTGTCCATACTAGAATGGATAAATATAAGAGAATACTTACTGAATTATTGCCTCATGTGAAGCGCTATATACTGTTTAGAGATTTGTAGTTATGTAGTAAACTATACAGATTAGTAAGGGAATAATAAATACATAATTCAGATTGCTGATTACCTAAAGTAGCAAAGAAAATAGAGGGGGAGGCTGGGACTAGGTACACAGGGGGCTACAGAGCTATTTGTAGTGTTTTATTTCTAGGCTAGGTGGGAGGTATGAAGTGTTCATTTTAGTGTTATTTTTAAACTACATGCATATAAATCCTTCTTGTTTGTACTTATTAAAAAATTTCTATAAATGAAAATAGGAGTAATGATTTGTTTTTCTTTCCAAGGCTGATAGAGTTAGAGAAGCATTGCATATAGGTTTCCAAACAGAGTTAAATGAGGCATTACTTGAAACTTAGTTATTACTGGGAGGGTAAAAAAAATTAAAAGTTCATTAAAAGCTACAAAAGGGCAAGAAAATATTTTTAATTTTTTAGAAGTGGTGAAAATGGTATATAACTATGAATAATTTATGTTGGATTGCTGTTTTTTTTTTTTTTGGTTTTTTTTAGCTTTGATCTTGAATGGACAACGAGAAGGGCTGTGGTCATAACAAAACAAAGAATGAGTTGTTTGTTGGCTTATGCCTTCTGTTATTTGAAATATCAGAGTAGAACTACAACTTTCTGTGCTTAAACCAAGACAGGATGGTTACTCAGAGCTCTCCTATCAGCAATTAGCACCCTGTTTCTGATTGCCCTGCCCAAATGCCTCCCAAATGACTGCTCAAATGGCTCCAGGACAGTCTGTCTTCACTAGGAGAGTTCTGTCTTCTTATCTCCGAAAGTGTGGCTCTGGCCAGATTGAGAGTCTATAATCTCCCCATCAGGAGGCTATCTAAAGAAAGTAGGTGGTTTGAAATAATTGTCTCAGCACCCAGCTATACAGGGATATTTGTGCTGTTCCAGGGCTAATGAATGAAAGAGCATTTCCAGAAAGGCCTTTTCACAGTCTTTGAATGGCTTTGCCATAATCACACAATCAGCCTGTTATTATCTGGTTAAAAGGAAACCATTTTCATTCCCCACCAAAAACAAACAGAAAAACAAATAGGGCTTATACTTCCTGTGTTAAGAGTCCATTTCTTTTAAAATTAACAATTTTTAGGGAAGGAGGGGGAAAGGAGAGTGGGAGGGGAGGCGGGAGAGGGCACCAGCATCATGAACACACCAAGGTTTGGTGGTTACCTGGAGAGGGGGGAGGAGAGGGGTGGGAGAGTTGTGGGGGAGGTGGGAGTGGGCACCGGATATATGGTGATGGAGGGGGAGCTGATACTGGGTGGTAGGCACATAATGCAATGCATGGGTGATATGATGTGGACTTGTACATCTGGAAACTATCTAATTGTTACCAACCAATGTCACCCCATTAAATTTAACAATAAAAATAAATTTAAAAAATTAATAAAATAAAATAAAATTAACAATTTGGCCATTTGCAAATCATTTTTTTCTGATTTAGTTACTTCTTTGGCTCCGTGGAATGGTGATTGCTGTAACAGATAACTCACTCCAAAGAACATGAGCTAACTTCACTTGGGATCAATACAGAATAAAATAAAAACTGAATTTATTTAGTGAGGTTTAAATTGAACTAATTGATGTCTGTAAGGAAACTCAGGTATTCCTGCAGAGTATACTATACACATTTAGTGTATTTTTTATTTCAGTTTTCTAACACTCCGGTGTTATTAATAAAATATGCATTTATAATATATGGCAGTTTACATAAAATTATTTTTCTGTTTTCTATAAATTAAAAATAAATGAAAAGAATATGAAATCAAGTCAGAAAAAAGAACAAAAGAAAAAAGAATCAAGAACAATATTGGAAGTGTCCTATTAACTCTTGGAGCAGCTTTTTACACCCAAGGATTAAAAAGCTTCTCAAATCATCTCAAGATGTCCCAAATCCTTTTGAGGACATGTGTAATCATGGATTACCACTTCTTTTCTGATTTATGTGATTGTAGATAAGCCATTTAAGCTGTCCTCTGTTCTCCTATGCTGTCCCCTTGAACAGAGTCTAGAATCCATTGTTATGGATGTTTGACAGTTGAAAAAGACGATAAATAATTTTGTAGTACTTCTTGGCACTTTTGATTTAAAAGGAAATCTTCTTAAACCTCTGTTAAGCTGCAGATTATATGTCTGTCTTGTCATTTCCAGCATTACCTAACTCTGTCTTTAGTTTTAACCATCACAATACCAAGTTGCTGATATACTCACAAAAATAATAAGCATTTGATTCTTTTGGAATACAAATATTATTATACAATTTTGCATATATAAGGAAGTGAAAGAAATGAGATCTTAAACATTGACTTGACAATTCTATGACAGCACGTACATGAACCTAGTTTAAAAAACAACTTTATACTTCATATATATATCTATTAATATTAAAAAGTGTGCAGTATTACTTTATCAAATTTTCAGAAACAATGAGTTTTGCTTGTTGACTCCAAGAAAAAGGATTTATTTGATATGAACCCTGAGAAGGAATTTATCTGCTGAGATGGAGCACCCTCCATGTTCACATAAGGCCCAAACTTTATGAATAATAAAAGTCTATCTGTCGTTTGCTGACAGGGGCTCCTCACATACTCTTCACACCAGGAAGAACCTGAGACTCAACTCTTGCTTCCCTCATAGTATGCCCTGCTTTTTTATGCTATCTAAGTCAACTACTGCAGGGAAACTCTGCTTTCGCCTTTCTGCTAATGGACTGAGATTGCCCTGTCCAATCAGAACTGCACAATTTACATAAAACAGACTTAATTGAGAACTTGAGTAGGAACTTTCATTTGTCTCAGTGGAACACAGTTTGAATCTGTGTCTACCAGGCTGCATCTCTTTTTGCCTCAAAGAATTGAATATTAAATTTCATTACTGCCTAAAATTAATATTGTTTACATACTTTATTTTAATCACAATTTCTCAAAAGCATGTTAACCTCTACTAAACATGGCTGGATTCTGAGAAAACAATAAATATAAACTTTTTCTATCTTCTAAGAGTTTGTAGACTCAAGAAGGGGTCAAGTAATTATAATAAATCAATAATATAATAAATGTGATAAATTACAGGGTTTTATTTAAAGATACATGGGAGCATAAACAGGGAATAGTGACTTTTCTTAGAGGAGAGACTCAAGGAAAGTTGTAGAAATGTGATATTTGAACTGAGTCTTAAGAGACACCAGGAGAGTGTAGGAGGTTGAAGTAACCACAAAACAGTTGTCTTAGATTTTTGCTTTCTTTCATTTGTCAATAGACAAACCAAAATAAAGACTGGCATAATACAAAAGTGGAAGCTCCTTGATTTTTCACCTGACTTCATTTAGATGTAGTGTCACTGGGGTTTCCTGTTTTTTATGGCTGGAGGCAGAATTTTCCCTCCACTTAGATTCTTCTGTTTAGCCATGTGATTTGAACTTAGCAAGAGCTCACATACTGTTTTGTAATTTATCACTAGGGATTACATCTATAAGGTAGACTACTGTGCAATTTATATAATCTAAAATAACAGAAATAATTCATAACAAGTAAACCAAGTGTACTAATATATAAAGTCAGTTGGAAACCACTTACAGTAACTGAAAAGGCAGCTTATAACATTCCATATTTAGTATATCAACTATATAAAAATGTGCATAGAAAATAGAAGGGAGGGGGAAGCTGGGATGGCTCAGTGGGTTGGGCGCTCACTTTGCAGCGCCGGGGACCGGGGATCGAATCCCGTCCCCGGCCCGTGCGGAACCATGTGCTGAACTGGGAGCTCCCCCAGTTCAGTTCTCTCTCTGTCTCTCTATCTCTCTCTCTCCCTGTCAAAAATAAATAAATAAATATTAAAAAAAAAAAAAAAAGAAAATAGAAGGGAGGAATAAAAAATAGTGGTTGCCTCTGGGAGGTAGGATCATGGTTTTTATTTTAGACTTTATTGAACTTTATAATTTTCCTACTAACTAATTTCTTTTAAGAAATAGAAACAATATTAAACTATAAAAACCACCATTTTAATTCAACAGCATCATGTAATTATTTTTCTCTTGAAAGTAGGAGTTATTTTGTATCTCCATTAGATAGTAGTACGGGCAGAATTTTTTTTTAAAGATTTATTTTATTGTTGGAGAGAAGATGCGTGTGTGCATGCGTGAGAGAGAGAGAGAGAGAGCGAGAGAGAGAGAGAGAGAGAGAGAGAGAGAGAGAGAGAGAGAGAAGGGGGATGGCCTAGAGCAGTCTCCATAGTGATACATCATTAGCTGTGACTAATTCCACACAGGTGGATGTGGGGCCACATGGAACAGGAACCAAACCAAGGGCCTCCTGCATGGGAGGTAAAGACCTTTGACACCACGGTGATGGTTTCCAGTTGCACCACAGCTCAGCATATGGGTTTGCATAGACCAGGGCCAGGATTCAATCTCTGGACCTCAGGGTTGCAAAGCAAGTGCTCATTGTCAGTAGTGGCAGAATTTCAGATTGTCAAAGCATCAGATCATTTTGCGCTTTTTAAATTGTAAAGACAAAGCTACTGTCAGTGATTCATTCCTTGGTTACTTTTGTTTTTCCTTCCTCTGGGCATCTGAAGCTTACCTAAAATGTTCCACTTCCTAAAGAGTCAGTTCTCACATGTGACTCTAACAATTAGGCCCCAAGACGGCCTGAAACTTGGCTCAAAAGATATAACCACAGTTTTCAAGCTGCTCCACGTGTTGGTCATATGGTTATTCAGCAAACCCACACTCCTGGTTTGGGGCATCAGTTCTGCTGCCCTTATTTCTGCAGTTGCACCTTTTGATTTTATATTTCAAATGCCACAGTGGTCTCTTCTCTCTACCCTTTGTCCACAGGAAACTGAGAGAGCAGGATTCCCCTTCATAACCAGTCACTTCAGCAAGGTTGATCTGGTGCAGGGGAAGGCCTTACTTTCCGCATTTGTTGTGTGACAACTTCTCTGTGGAAGCAGCTGGTTAACGTCTCACAAGTGGAGAGGTAATTAAGAAGTAGTACTATTAGAGCCCTGCATTTTGGAATGTGTCTTGATGCTCCCTTTGCCATATTAGAGCCACATTATGTCTATCAGTTGCTCTGTAGAGATGCCAGCTTCCTAATTTTATTTCCCTTTTTCTTTGATGATGCAAACACCATCTGGCCAACATGCAGCCTTCATAGCCACATTCAGCGGCATCTTTCCTTGTATGCTGTGGATATACTTCTTCAGCTGCATGCAGGTCTTCTCTAGTATGGGCTAGCACAAACTGGCTGCTTCAGTTCCTATAAGGAACTATGTTTAGGAGTAGAGCATGGGGCAGGGGAAGAACAGTACCAACCCATTGCAAGTCAAGCAATTGTTGTGAAGGTCTTGCTTCATGATGTTGTCACAGGAAAATGCGGCAGAGGCAAAGTGTACTGCTGAGGCAGGCATTCGGACAAGCTATTTCCTCCATTACACAGGGCATCCTTAGCCCTAACCGGACCTCACAATGTATGCTGTGGGATATTAGGTAAAAGAGGCACCTGAAGGCAGCCCAATCCAGCAGGACTCCTGAAGAGAAGTAGCAAAGATTTCATATCTTGAGTAATTTGTGGTGCTTTTTCTATTCATGCATACAAACATATACTCATTTATGTATCGAACACCATGCCAACAGAAGAGCTTTACAATGATGCTATAATTTATGTGTTATGAGTTAGCTGTCTAGGTAGATGCTTCTTCTATACACATATAAAGCCATAGAAGCATTTCTAAGTTGACAAATATGCAAAATCAGAGAGCAAAAACATATTTTTGCATTTTTCAGTTTTGGAATACTGCTTATAAGAACTTATTATGGGGTAGAGACTTTCATATGTGAAACACGTTAAAACAAGTGCTGGTGGCATGGGAATGAAATGCTTTATTCAGGAGACCTATATAGTGTAACTGTTGAATGACACATGTGCTGTTAAACATTTTCATTCTAATGGAGCTGGGATTTTCAGGGATGTGCCTCATCATTTTCCTCAACCATGATGGTGTCTGACTAAATCTTTTTTCATTAATTTAGAATGTTTACTTTATTTCTCTAAGGATGGTTGCAAATATGAATGTATTTCTTAACCATTTCTCAACCTTTTAACTGTTTCTCTTAGGTAGTAAATTCTTATAACCAACTAAATTTACTAATTTCTTTGTTGGTCCATAGTTGGAAAGCAAGCAGGTAGAAGAATTCTATGTTAGTTCAGAAACCTTTACATATATTTTTTATGTTATGTATTATTGATACCATCAAATTACAGGGATAATTTAAAAAGCTAGTCTGCAATAAAGGAAGATACATAAAATATGAGCCTTTGGTCACCAGCACCACTCCATTGGCTGAATCTGTCCATTCTCCTGCCCCCTCTATCTCAGCAATCATGAGGGCCATTATACTTTCCAGGATCTGACATTATAATGGGCTACCACGGCATGGTACAGTCTCCAGAGGCTGTATAGCCAGTTGGTATAGCCCCCAACTGCACCCCACCACACTGAGGTATTCCACAGTCTCAGGGGCAGCTAACCCTAGAGGCTACTTGTGGAGGTTAAGTAATAGTATTGATCGATCTCACTCATCACTAGGACTATGGGAAGAAATATCTCATGCCTCACATTTCTGTTCATCTCAGTTACCACTGGAAGTCTCTTTTGCCATTTCTTATCACCTGGAATCTTTTCCCTATGCTTCTCTGCACATCCATGATCTAAAACCCTATTTACCGGTATACCCAAGCTTCCATGATGCCTGTGGAACTCCTTCCTCCTTGTCCACAGATTCTCTTCTTCTTTGTGTATCACAAGGCATTCCTTTGATTTTATTGCCTAAACTGAAAACCAACTTTGCTTAGTGGGTACTTGTTTTCTTGAACTATTCTCAAGTGGAGGTAGGTTTCCATTTCACATCCCCTGATCTCAGGGCTTGAAAATGTCTTTGGCTGGTATGAACACACACAAGTTATGGGAGAAAGTACAGAAGAGGCATGAGTTAAAGAGGATCAAAACACCAGTTGATTATCATCCATTTTTTTTTTTTAATTTATTTTACGGTTTTTGAGAGAAGGATTGAGAGAGAGAAAGGAGGAAGGGCCCAGAGAAGTCTCCACAGTTGCACACCATTAGTTGTGACACAGTTTCATTCTACGTAAGTGGATATGGGAATGTGCTGGGCGGGAACCAAACTGGAGTCCTCCTACAAGGGAGGTGAGAACCTCTGCCATGAGTCATCCCAGCAGCCACCAGCTGTGCTGCAGTTCAGCATATGGGTCTGGGTCTGCCTGAGCCAGGGCTGGGTATTGAACACCAGACCTCGCAATTGTGAGGCAAGCAAGCGCTCAATCGCTGAGTATCCCACCATCCTTGGTTGACTATCATTCTTAAATATTGTCTTCTCTAGTCTTTTTTTTTTAATAAAGATTTATTTATTGTTTTTGACAGACAGAGAGAGAGAGAGATACAGAGTCAAAGACAGAGAGAAGGGGGAGGGCCCAGAACAGTCTCCATAGCTGCACATCATCGGTTTTTCCACATAGTTTCATTCCACAGGTGGGAGTGAGGCTGCACAGGGCAGGAACTGGGCTGGGGTCTCACCCCAGTGAGAACTGAACCAGGGGCACTCCCCAGCTCAGCATATGGGTCCCCATGGGCTGGGGCCGGGATTCAATCCTCGGTCCCTGGGGCTGCAAAGTGAGCGCCTAACCCACTGAGCCATCCCGGCTTCCCCTTCTCTAGTCTTTTGAATGGAATTGTATGGCTATAATTTCTACATTGAGATTTTGAAGAATGCTACAAATATAGGTTTTTGTTGGTTCTGAATGTTTTACTTTGGTATCAGGAATATAGGGGGACACTTTTGGTATTTTTAGGATACAATTGAAGTACCTGACTTACATGGGAGAGCTGTTCATCTCTGCATGAAGATAAACTGAAGGAGGTGTGGGTAGGAACAAAATATGGGCATTACATAGTATTTGGATTTCTTTTTGGCAGGCTTTCAAAACATTTTCAGGTTTACTGTCTATCCCTATCTACCTTGACAATGGTGGGATGTAACTACTGAATATACATTGCATCTCTAAACAGCCTTTTGTTAGAGTGAGAGACAATCAGTGGGTCATGCATGTGTGTGTAAATTGTAAATTTTTCTCAAAACAGAGCATATCTCGGGAAAGCTGGGATGGCTCAGCGGGTAAAGCGCTCGCTTTGGAGCCCCGAGGACCGAGGATCGAATCCCGGTCCCGGCCCATGTGGACCCATATGCTGAACTGGAGTGTGCCCCCAGTTCAGTTCTTGCCGGGACCTATGTGGGAGGCTCCCGGCCCAGTTCCTGCCCTGCGCAGCCCTGTGCCCGCCTGTGGAGTGAAACTATATGGAAAACTAATGTCAACTATGGAGACTGCTCTGGGCCCTCTCCCTTCTCTCTGTCTCTCTCTGTCTCTGTTTCTCTCTGTCAAAAATCAATAAAATAAATCTTAAAAAAAACAACCCAAAAAACCAAAAAAACTCCAAAAACAGAGCATATCAGAAAAAAGTCCAATGGTAATTTTGATGAATGTCATGACTTCAAAATAAATCAGGATTCTGCATATTTAAACATCTCCCACAGTGCCATCAAGTCCTATGTGTATTACCACGTTTTATCAACATCATATAATTATGATACTATTTTAATCTTAAAGATGGTATTATTTTGATATTACAGATGAGAAATCTGAACTTTAGAGAGGATAAATAAAATTTCCAAAGTGAGTGTTGGAGCTGGTACTTAACTTTCATTTCTATCAATTCCATCTCCAGTGTTTTATTTTCTTTTTGAATCTGAGGGCTGGATGGTGTAAAGATGAAAAATACTCTTCTTCTACCCTCTAGGTTCTTTGGCTGGTCTAATAATCAAATTGGCATATGACTGATTAAGAGGAGAAAAACAAACTTAATTACGTACATACGGGGACCCCCATATGAACATGAGACTGCAGGCAGTCAGGTGGAAATTGATGTTCTCGATGTTTACCACCTATCCTCCATGAACTACATTGGGAATGTGATTTAAAATAGTCTCTCATCTCCTTATTCCACAAAAACTATAGCTAAGCAAGAAAATACTGAGCGTTGTATTATGTTAAATGGTTTTAAGACTATATATTAGCTTGTCACTTCAGCTGTGTGCAAAGATAACTGTAACATAAAAGTTGTCCCTGCAGAATATCACACTTTTAGCACTATGGCTCTTTCAGACACTATCTGCTGGAGATCAGAACTTTTGAGTCATATGGTATTTGTCTTACATTTCTTTTAAGGCAAAAGCATTTTTTGTTACATTCTCGATGTAAGCTGAAATTGTTTTGTAAACGTGTCACTGATAATTCATATTGTACAGCTACAGATTGGAAACAAAATGTAGTTGAACATTCAGGTTCACTCTCTGCTCTGACACTACTTAATATTAAAGTGTATTCTAAATTTTTGTTGTGTATGCTTCACTGTGTTTTGAATGGAATGATCTAGGCAGAGGAAGGGTTTACCAAAGGAGATTAAAATGCATTATAACTTACTTATGTGCCAGATGGTTTTTAACCACTTTCTCATTTTATCTTATCAGGTTAATGCTAGGAGTCTGATACCAGTGTTATATGAAAGGACCTAATTCAGACTAAATAACTTTCCCACTGACATAGAATTGCAAAACAAAAATACAGACTCATATATAAGCAATTTTTAGTATATCACATATTGAAGTTTGCTTTTCCTCTACTTTCTTTTCCTCCTCTGATTCTTTTTTTTTTTCTTCCTTTTACTATATATTTATAAAACCAATCAAAATTAACTAATGGTCTATGTTAATCCTAGGAAACAGTAGAGAGAAGAAAAATTTGCCTCAGACCTCTTAAAGTTCCAATTGAAATGATTTACTGACATGTTTGATGACTGGATTTGCATTAGGCTACTTTATGTTTTACTAAACTATTATTTTTCTTTTAAATTACCACACAGTGACTAAGTTGAAATGTAATTAGCAATTCTAGTCACTAATTATCTATTAAGTAGTGATTATTAGTTGTTCGAGTTTTCATACTGCATATGATCCAGTGTTCTATTAAATGCTCTAGCATGCAAACTTTATGTGATTTTGTATACATCGATACAATTACAGTGTCTGGAAAAAGGTATGTACTTTGATTTTAGCAATCATGAAGTCAGATTATTTTTAATAGCGCCACCATAGACTATTTACTTAATGTTTTTGAGCCTCATGTCTGAGTTTCTCCATCTGTAAAACTGGAGAATGATAGTAATATCTGTTAAATAATTTTTTTAAAAAGGTAAAATTATGGTGCTTATGTAACTATAAAATCAATGTGTGTCAAGGTTTTATTTACTCATTATTGTGGAAATCAGGAGGATGTTACAACAGGTTTAAGGGAGAATTCAAAATACCACATAGACATAGGTTATGTTTTAATAAATTTACAAATAAGTGCAGTTGTTGACTTTTCTCATAAGTGTGTGGGTGGGAAGCTAAGTGTTCCTCTACTGAAGGAATTCATTTGCATGTCTACAATCAATAATTATTTCTATTTAAATTATTTAGCTAAAAAGCCGGAAGTCAATGAGAGGCGTAGATCTATTAGAATTAGATAACTAGGAAGAGTGTGCCCTAGAAAGTGCTTAGTTTTCTGTTGAAAAATTCCACTAACCTTTTTTGGTTCATTTGAAAATTTTGCACAGTTTTTCTCTAAATATCTAATTTTAGAGATTATTGAGAAGTTTATAGTGAAATCACATAATGCTTTTATATATAAAATGACAGTTATTGACATACAAAACAAAAATTTTTATTAATTCTTTCAGACAACTAATATATTAAAGAAAAGATTACTTGTGACAATTGTCAAAGAACGCAAAGGCAGACTTTATTTAGGGAGACTACTATAATGGGGTTTTATGGTAGGGTCGAGAGATCAGGCTAACAGTGAATATAGTAAGTGGAGATTTATAGTTAAAAAGCAGGGAAAGAGTCAATGAATGGAAAATTACTGAGAGGAAACACTAGGGATAAGGGGAGATTCTGGCTAAATTGACTTGGTGGATTATAGCTGAAGGCAGGCCTAAGGTGGTAAGACATTCAGGGTGGATGACAAGGAATTTGATCAGTTATCAAGATCTGAGTGTGAGGAATTTTTATCAGATATAAAGGGTAAGGGATTTTTGTTAAGCTAATGGAGCAGGATTCTTGCTAAAACTGAACTAAACAGGCAAGGGACAGAGCCTAAGGGCAAATCCTAGTCAAAAAGTGAACTCTGAGGAGCCTGATTAAAGTTCGGTTATGGAGGAAATCTTTGTGAAATATCAAGGTTCAGGCTGATCCATTAGGCTGTTTGCTGGTTGAATGTAAAAATCTTTGGCTAAAAGTGGGTCTTGAAATATTAAGGAGGAAAAATATTTTTCTTGTACTGTTATAGGTTCTTCTGGCCTGTTTAAAAATTAAATGGACATAATATAGATTAATAAGAGAAAACTACCATAAGTTTAATTTCATACATATAAAGGTCTCATAGATATTGGAGCTAATAATAAAATAAATAACACGTGCAGTTTTGGTACTTTTTTGACAAAGAAACCATACATTTGTGAGGAATTGATGAGATAAAGAAGGCTCAGGTACTTAATTAGTAAAGAATAAGGTTTGTTTAGACTGTCTTCCCAGCCCTGAATCCCCTTTCTCTGGTTATAAGGATATCTTTCTACTGCCTGGCACAGGCAGGCACCTTTTTTATGAGAGATTTATTTACTATTTTTAGGGAACAGAGACAGAAATGAGGGTGTATTCTTGCACCAGCTGTTTCTCAAGTAACTTCAAATCAAAATAATCAGTATGCCACTTTGGCATATTTTGGGAACCTGCCCTGAACCCCCAAAGAATTATGAATCACACAATAAAGGAGAGTATAGCAAATGACCAAAAATAAAGTGTTATTGCACTGTTTGCTAAACTATCACTGAAAATGTTAAAAGGCTTGTTAGATTTTGACATGAACAAATTGACAACTTAGATTTATCAAGCTTATGGCCTTTTTTAATAATCAAGAATTTGCTTCCTTCTGACTATAAATTGGAATAGTAAAAGAGAACTATCTGTCTCAAAATGAGAACTTATACTTCATTGCTCAAAAACCCAGAAGATATCAGATGTGACACATCTGTCACACTAGGTCTCTCTCCCACAATTAAAAACAAATGTGTCATCGAGGAATGAATGCAGTGAACAAAATAAAGGCTTTAGGCTAAAATTCACTATTTTTGAATAGCAAGGAGTTTGTTTCAATTATTCAGTTATTATATGGGCTGGGTAGTTTCTCTTTAACCTTTCATTGCCAGATTCATTGTCTGACCTTTTCTGCCTTAGTAGGAGCCTTGGGGAGCTGATTGCCATAGACCATAGCATCTTGACTCTCCTGCTCGCCACTTTTTTGTTGTGTTTGGTCAGTTGGACGTAGAGAAATTTCTGCCTTCCTCATTCTGTGCTGTGGTTCTGTATCCTTTTATGATTACCATGTATGCAAACACTATACTTCCCTTGCTTGACTCCACAGACCTTGTAAAAGGGTCTCTCACAGTTGCCAGTCCCCAGGCCCCTAACTACCTGAAAATAGGCCCAATATTAAATTCTCTTCATAATTCCAATGGAGTAGGTTTTCTGTTTATCCCCCAAATATTAAAGAATTTAAATGAATAATAACAATAAACCATTATTAAGAAATAATTGTATTCTTGACCATTATATACTTTGTATACATTAACTCATTTAGTAGTTAAAACTTTGAGGTAAATACTGCTATTGGCCTTTAACAGATAAAGCAACTGAGGCACAGAGTACATCAGTGACTTGCCTGAAGCACATCTGACTAAAAATAGGCATGTTGTTAATCATCATGCTGTATTTTATAATGAACTTAAGGCTCATATTACTTTTTGAAAGTATAATTTCTTTTTCTTTGGATGATGTATGTTTCTCTTCTAAATATCCTGAACTCCTATCATAAATTATTTTATATTTCTTGAATGAGGGTCAAGTGTGTGCTGCCCTACCTGTCTTTGATTGCATAAATCATCTCATTTTGTCCTACTTATAATGCTTCAAGTTACAGAATTCATAACATTATCACATTTCTTACAAGCTAAAAGATCATTAATCATAGTTGGTCATAAAGGCTAGGGAAATTAACAGTACAGTTTTCTGGAAATTGTGTTAATCATATGGAATCTTGAAAATGTTCTATTACAAAAATACTCTTTTTTGCTAGTACAACTCGATAAAATTGTGGTAGAGAAAGGAGATAAAAAAAAATTAATGCTATTCTTTAAAACCAATCTCATCCAATTGCATAGTGCACACATGCACCAGGCCCTGTTTTAGGTAATTTATATATGCCACTCCCTTTAACTTTCCAAGTGACCCTGCAACTTATATACAAACACTGATTCTTCATGTTTGGAAACCAAGATTTCTTAACATTTTCAAGGTCACATAACTATTAGGTAACAGAACCGAAATTTGGACAACAGCTGTCTGACTCCAAATACTACTGCTTCCCATTTAAGAAAGAAAAGAATCATAATACTCTCATGTGTAGGTTGGTAGGTTACATTTTAATTTAAATTATTTTGTATTAATGTTTTGAGTTAGATCTGTTTGAACTGTTTGTCCCTTAGACGTAGGCTGGTCCTACTCAACATTTTTTATTTTTTTATTTTTAATTTTTTGGCCTGTGGAGTTGAGGTCTCTGCCCCAGAAAGAACTTATAAAAACCTGAACTATTGACTATCAGTGGGAGGTATGCAGTTTTATAGGCTTGAGTTTATGAACTATAGGCTCAATATTAGTATGATAAGGAGGCCTCTGCTTAGAACTAAAGCATTAAACACATTGGCTTTAAATGTAGGCTTATATTTTTATACATATCTTTATATGATCTTTTATTTTGATCATTTTTAAGTCTAAAGATTGCTGGTGGCAGTTTACAGCAGTGTGGCTATTGGGACCAGTCAAATCAGCTACACAGAAGCCATGTGGTCTCTATTTGTTCTCATAAAATGTGAGTTATATTGTATCTCATCAAATTTTCTCTCATATTGTTACTTCATAATTAAAAACATCCTGGGGAAGCCAGGATGGCTCAGTGGGTAAAGCACTCACTTTGCAGCCCTGGGGACTGAGAATCGAACCCCGGCCCTGGCCCGTGCGGACCCATATGCTGAACTGGGGAGTGCCCCCAGTTCAGTTCTCACCAGGGTGAGACCCAGGCCCAGTTCCTGGCCTGTGCAGCCCTGCGCCCACCTGTGGAATGAAATTATGTGGAAAAACCAATGATGTGCAACTATGGAGACTGTTCTGGGCCTTCTCCCTTCCCTTTGTCTCTGTCTCTGTATCTCTCTCTCTCTGTCAAAAACAATAAAAATAAATCTTTAAAAATAAAAACATTCCTTGTGACTACCATAAAAATTCCCTGCTTCACATTTTGAAATGAATTTTCAAAAACTAGCATTTATTTCCATGACCATTAACACACTAACAAATAAATGGTCAAAAAAGTGTTCATGGGGAGAAAATTTGCTAGAGCAGATCATTCATAAATTTTATTTTATTTATTTTATTGTTTGAGAGAAGCTGAAAGAGAGAAACAGAGAGAGAGAAGGAGAGAGAGTGAGTGAGAGAGAGAGAGAGAGAGAGAGAGAGAGAGAGAGAGAGAGAGAGAGAGAGAGAGAAGGGGACAGTGCCCAGTATTGTTTCATAGTTGTACATCATTAATTGTGACATTGTTCCATTCCACACAGGTGAATGTGGGACCTCACAGGGCAGGAATCAAACTGGGGGCCTCCCACATGGGAGGCAAGAATCAGAACCACCATCCTGCCAGTTACCAGTTGTGCTGCAGTTCAGCATTTGGGTTTTATACAGGCCAGGGCCAGGATTCGATCCCTGGACCTCATGGTTTCAAGACAAGTGCTCAACTAGCTGAGCTATCCTGACACCCCCCCATAATCTTTTTTGAAATCTACATACAAAATTATCCAAGTTTGACAAACCAACATATTACTCATTCATTCAATGGAATTTCATGAAAACCACAGTACCTTTGTTAGAACACCATGGAATCAATACATAAATTCCTTGAGTGTGCCTTAATTCAAAAGGGACTTCAAGAAAGTTCTTTCAGTTATGGAATGAAGGTGAAGAAATCCACAATTAAAGAGGGAACAATGAATAGAAATAACACCCATATCTCCTTAAGTTTGATATTTCTCCAGATGTGCAAAGGAATCATTCCTCAAGATTATGTATATATTAGAGAAAAATACAATGCATATTATATTCACCAAGTTCTCAAAACCAAAAAGTCTGAGGATTTTTTAAATTTGATCCCAATGTTCTACTTTGTGTATCTCAGAATTCAAATCTACAATTTTGTGGCTAAAATATTTTTTTTCATTTTATTGTTTTTGACAGACAGAGAGAGACAAAGAGAGACCAAGAGAAGGGGGAGGGCCCAGAACAGTCTCCACAGTTGTGTATCATCAGCTCTCAACATGATCTCATTCCACACAGGTGGGCAGGAGCCATGCAGGATGGGATCTGGGCCGCTAGGGGCCTCCCCCATGGGAGGCACATCTCCTCAAGCCAGGGGCCAAACCAGGGATCAAGAACCGAACTGGGGACCTCCAGAATGAGAACCACACTCTAGTTCAACTAGCGGGTCAGCACAGGCTGGAGCCAGTATTTGGCCCTTGGTCCCCAGGGCTGCAAAGTGAGTGCTAAATCCACTGAGTCATCCCAATTTCCCTTGTGGTTAAAAATGAATTTGAGAATTTGAAAACGTATAGTGAAAAAATAGATGTATAAAAAAAAGGCAAGAGGATTAGGTTAGCATAACACAGTGACATTCGTACTTGATAAATGCCCAGTGGTGACAATATCCCAAGGTCATTGGACAAATTATTCAAATAAAATGCAGACACTAATAGTTCTCTCCAAGGCAAAAGCAATTAGGACACTGACTTCATACCAAGAAAATGCACCAAACAAAACATTTTACGAAACTTAATAGTACAGAAACTATGCCATAAGCTACTTACACATATAATTCACATTTTTTAAAATGTATTTGGAGATAACACTGGTCTATCATATTAACTATGACAGTTCATTTCTCGATGCTATGACAGGCTATATCTGTGGTAGGTGATTAAAGACCACTGTCTCCCTGTTTTGACATTTGATGAAGTTTGAAAATATGTATTATAAAGAATATGTAATGGCAACATTAATCACCTTTTCAAATCAGTTGATTCTCAGAACAATAGCACATTTTTTTTGTGTTTTTTTTGTGTTTTTTTTTGACAGAGAGAGAGAGAGATACAGAGACAGAGAGAGAACTGAACTGGGGGAGCTCCCAGTTCAGCATATGGTTCTGCACGGGCCGGGGTCGGGATTCGATCCCTGGTCCCCGGCGCTGCAAAGTGAGCGCTTAACCCACTGAGCCATCCCGGCTTCAATAGCACATTTTTTAATCTGTCCTCTGACTATTAATTTCTTAAGAAGAAAAATATATAATGTATAAAGTATGTGTTTAAATGTATACTCTTAAATAGCTATCAATTTTTAAATGCCTCGATATAAGAGAAACTACAAATTGTTAAAAAAAAATCTGTGTCAAAAATAAAATGTTAGGAAAGCTGGGATGGCTCAGAGGGTTAAGCACTCACTTTGCAGCCCTGGGAACCAAGGATTAAATCCTGGTCCTGGCCCATGCAGTTTGGTTCTCACCCACTGGTTGGGCCCCTGGCTTGAGGGGTGTCTGCCATGTGGGAGGCCCCTGGCCTAGTTCCCGCCCTGTGTGCTCCACCCCCCCCCCCCACCCACCTGTGTGGAACAAAAACGTATCGAAAATGATGATGTGCAACTATGGAGACTGCTCTGGGCCCTCTCCCTTTTCTCTCTTTCTCTGTCTCTGTCTCTGTCAAAACAATAAAATGAATCTTAAAAAAAAAAAAAAAGTGTTAGCCAGAGAAATTCAGTAGAATAAATACATTTATTCCAAAATTATTAACAAAAATCTACTTAGAAGTCCTATTATATCCTAAAATAGGTATATATACCTATCTTCACAAAAATACTCAGATTCAATTCCACTCATATCAACACTCTTGATTTAAAAAATCTCCACATATATTCTTTATTCTAAGATATCAAGAATATAATTATACCACTGTCATTCAAACTAAAGTAATAACTTGATAATTTAACCAAGGATTTTATAGTCAACCTTGATTAATTTAATATCTTGAGCTTCTGCAGATTAAGTAAAGTGAAGATTTCTATAATCTTGAAAAATGCAAACATTGAAAGCAATTTTATATGCAGACTACTGACAAAAAAGAATAAAAATCTTCCATTATTCTTTGGGATAGAATTCATTGATCTCACCAAATGACCGAGCTCTAGTATATAAAATGGTAATAATTAGAAGGTATTCTTTAAAAATATATTTTATTTATTTATTTATTTTTGACAGAGAGAGAGAGAGAGAGAGAGAGAGAGAGAGACAGAGAGAGAGAGACAGAGAGAGAACTGAACTGGGGAAGCTCCCAGTTCAGCACATGGTTCTGCACAGGCTGGGGCCGGGATTCGATCCTCAGTCCCCAGCGCTGCAAAGTGAGCGCTTAACCCACTGAGCCATCCTGGCTTCCCCTAGAAGGTATTCTTTAATACATAGACTGGACTAAATGGAAAGATATTCCATATTCTTTTGAAGATTCAGATAACTCAAAATCAATGTGTAAATTCAATGAAATCCCTATAAAAGTTCTAATAGGAATTTTTGAGAAATTTTAAATATTCTCTAAAATATATGCTAGGAATAAAGTCCAGAAATAGCAAAGTCAACCGTAAAAATGCATGTGGACCACTTAACTCACTAGACATTAAGAAAGAATATAAAGCCATAGTGGGAAGGCTATATAGTATTGACTCAAGAGGACACAAGTAAGTGAGATATAAAAGAGAATTGAGAATAGGAAATGGTTGGATGAATGATGATATGAATAAAGGCAGAGAGAGATTCTGCTTTCTGAAAAGAATCACAATTCAGTCTCAAAAGAGGCTGTAGCACCAGAATAAGCTGAATTAAAGCAAGATTGGCCAGAAAAGTCCCATTCAGAGGCTAACTTAATCCAAAACAAACAAACAAAACCAATGGTCCACGAATCACAGATGTTTCTGGAAGCTAGCTGAACTTCCAGTAGCCTATGGCCAAGCGCAGGACTGCTTGGAAGGCCCAGTGCCCAATGAAAATGTGGTTCTCAAAATCCTGGGGGAAGCATTATTGAAAGTATTAAAATATGAAGCTTATTTCTTTCTTCCCTAGTTTTTCTCTCCATTTGTCATGCTGTTTTTATTTGCTATGCAACATTACTCTAAGTAAAAAAATATATATATTAATTTTAATTATTACTACATGTTTTACCATTTATTTATACATTTTGCAATGCCAATCTTAACTGTAAACATGAGCATTAACCTTATATATGGAAGTACCAATATTACAGAATCATATTTTTCATAGCGTGCATATAAATATGCCTTATATTCTCACTATAATAATAGAAAATCTGCACATAACACAAATGTTTTTATTTCACTTCATGATACATGCATACCATAGCAATATTCTTTACATTTGTTTTACTGGTAAATAAGAAAGAGATGAAAAGAAGGAATTACAGGTTGTGTTCTTTCCCTTCTCTCTCACCATTTCCAGTATAAGCAGCTGGCTAATGTCGGGAAGTAACACAGGAATGAAAGGACATGACAAAGTTTCTTGAATGTCTGTGTTTCCTGAGTTCACTGATGGAATTATTTCCACAATCAGAGCAAGTTATGGTTTGAACAGGAAGTGTGGCTCTGGCAGCTGTTAACATACCTGCTTTCTCATTTGTCAATGTAACATGCTCACTGTGTACACACTTTGAGTCCTGCTGAACTTCTGCATATCATGAACTGTGGATGGAATATTAAAATGGGCTGTCCCTGGGTGTACACATCCTGTATAACTCCCTCACTTGAAAATAGTGGGACCTGTGAGTGTGATGGGGTATCACTCCACGATTATGTAATGGTATATAGCAAAGATGAAAGGACTTAGCAGATGTAACATCCCCAATCAGTTAACTTTAATTAATCAAAAGGGGAATTTTCCTAGGTGGACCTGACCTAATCAGACAAGCCTTTTAAAAGGGCATTTAAGGGAAACCAGAATGACTCAGTGGGTTAAGCACTCACTTTGCAGCCCCAGGGTCTGAGGATGGATCCACGTGCTGAACTGGAGTGTGCGTCCCAGGTGGAAGGCCTTCCGTTCAGTTCTTATTGGGCGAGATTCCCATGTGGGATGCCCCTGGTTCAGCCCCCAGCTCACAGGGGTGTGCCTAACATGTGGGAGGCCCCTGGCCTGGTTCTGTGTAAAATGAAATCATGTTAAAAACTGGTGATGTACAACTATGGAGACTGCTTTGGGCCCTCCTCCTTCTCTGTGTCTCTCTCTGTCTCTGTCTCTCTGTCAAAAACAATAACATAAATCTTAAAAAAAAAAAAAAGAAATACCAGGGGATGCTAGGATAGCTCAGCAGTTGAGCACTTGTCTCACAATGGGGAGGTCCAGGGTTGGATTCCCAGCCCAGGCCCATACAACTCCATGTGCAAGGCAACTGGTAACCATCAGGATGGCTCATTAGTGAAGGTTCTCACCTCTCACACAGGAGGTCCCTGCCCCATGCAGCCCCACATCCACCTGTGTGGAATGAAACTATGTCACAACTAATGATTTGCAACTATGTAGGCTGTTCTGGGCCTTTCCATCTCTCTCTCTCTCTCTCTCTCTCTCTCTCTCTCTCTGTCTGTCTCCCTCTCTCACACACACACCTTCTCTCAAACAATAAAATAAATCTTTCTAAAAAGGCAATACCAGACTAACTATGAACAAAATTGCAAAACTACATGTTCTCTGAAATCCAAGTAATAATGTAAATAATGTATTCTGGTCCCATTTTACTCATTACAGCTCTTAAACTATCTTTTAACAAATCTCTTAAAGTTGTACAATACCTTGAAGAATAAATCCCTTCAACTCACCCTCTGAAATTGCATTCAATCATCTTTCTTAGGTTATTTTGCTCCTAGACACTCAGTAAGGATGGCCATTGCTAGAGAGGATTCATTGAAGAATTTTAAGATTATCATTTAACTTCATAATTATCATAAAGTCAACAATTTTTAAATGTCTGAAAGATAACCATATGTGATCTCCTAGCTGCTCTGAGGGTAGAATTCATACAGAAATATTGTACTTAAGCTGCCTTGGCATTTGGGAAAATCTGAGTGCTAAGCTTTAAGTTATTAATATTTTATGCTCTTAGGGGAAAGGAAAAGGCTGAAGGAAAGGCATTCTGATGAAAAGGCATTCTGCCAAATTAATTTAGGTCCCCATGCTGCTCTCAAAAGTTGCAGTCCATGAGCAGCAGATCTTAGGGGGCTTGAGAAGGTCTAAAGTCTATCCTCTACACTTTATTGTAAATTAGTTCCATCTGCAATTAGAGTGAATGGTTCAGCATTTATCCAAAGATAACTCTGATTTTCTATGTCTAATTTCTGCTACCTCAAGCCTTAGCATTAATTTTTCTTCCTAGCTTTGACATATTTTTTTCTTGCTTTGACTCAACTTTCCTTTATCAAAATATCTCTATTTCTTCTTTCATTACCAAACTTCAGATTCATCGCATACCTGAATCACTTCAATACCTCTTTACCTTCCTGAAGTTCTTTTTTCTTCCAGGACATTTAATAGAACACTGCCAAATGCTATCTCTAAAATGCTATCTCTAAAAATTAGCAACGCTAAATTATGCATTAAAGTTTCTCTTCAATCTGGACTCTAACCCACATTTACACCATGGTGGTTTACTATGCATGGAACACCAGGAAATAGCCCAGAAAGCCTAGTCTAGTTCTCTGGGAAATAATATTTCTTAAAAAAAAATTTATTTCAAATCTATATGTTTATATTCAACTAAACAAACATTTTTGAGTTATCCACTATATGCCAGACACCATGCTTGATAGTGGAGGGGCAGCAATGAATTAGACATGGCTCTGCCTCTGTTGCAATTACTAGGGAAGATTATGCATCAAATTCTATGAGACACAAGTGAGGGAATAACGGAAATAAGATTAGAGGGAATGAACCTAGGAAAATCATGTAGGAAACACAATCAACTAGGTCATTTATTATCATCCTATCAGGAAACTAGGGATTCTGTTTCTAAATAATGCTCAAAATAATAAGAAGAAAATGGCTTCTTGATGGTATAGTTAATACAAGGTTGTACTTTCCATTGGAAGGTGATGGATACCTAAATTAGAGCAGAAGCAGCAAAGAGGAAAAGGCAGGAGGTGAACATACATAATGAAAAACTTATGAGACTGAAAAATAATGTGAGAGAGAGAATGAGGAAAAGGGGTTAAGTCAGGCTGCCATTTCTTAGGTCTGTGTGCCCAAACAAAACAAGATATCAATAGCAAAGCATTCAGAATCTAACTATGGTAGGAGAGTGGAAAGAAGTGTGGCATTTTAGATACACTGATTGAAAAGATGCCTCTACTTAGAGCAGGAGTTTATAGATGAGACATAAAAAGCAGTGTTGTGGGGAAGCCGGGATGGCTCAGTGGGTTAAGCACTCACTTTGCAGCACCGGGAACCGAGGATCAAATCCCAGCCCTGGCCCGTGCAGACCCATGTGCTGAACTGGGAAGCTCCCCCAGTTCAGTTCTCTCTCTGTCTCTGTATCTCTCTCTCTCTGTCAAAAAAAAAAAAAGCAGTGTTGTATATATTTGGAGACATGATGACGAAGAGGTGCAACAAAAAGAGCAGGGAGCCAAGAATGGAATTTTAGGATTCAACCACATGTGAAATCAACAGGATCTGGTGAAACCAAGAGGAAATAAAGTAAAATAAGCAATCATAAAATTAAGAGAAACATGACATAATTTAAGACCTGTCAGTTGTATCACGAAGTGCTTTAGAATAAGCTTTTTATCCTATGCATAGGCTTTTTGTCCTATGGTGTTTGCAATCTTCTAACACAGTAAAGAAATTGTGGTATTTGTGATCACATGCGTTATTTTTCTGTCTAGCCTTTATAAAGTATTGAGTAATTTGAGTGTAATTTAGTAATGATAGTACATTTTTCTGTTACCCTTAATTTATAATGGCTTCTGTGAAATACTTTTCTGTCTGTACTTTGTAATCATTCACTCAGAAAATTTATGTTAAAATATTAAAAGAACAGAGAAAATTTTTTAGTTATTCTGTATTGATAACATATAGAATGAGGAAAACTATGGTAGGCCAAAAAATGATATGCATAAGACATGTCCTCCACCTCCTACTTTATATATGATTCCAATTCCTTGACATAATGACATAGGCCATCTTGAGGAATGCGATGCATTTCAGAGGTATTTGTTTAGACTGAAGAACATTACTGTAGTTGAAGATATTTGTTGGACTTAGGTGCTTATAAGTTCAAACTTCAGGCACAATTCTGGAATACCCCCGTTTATACTTCAGCATTCCCAGCTCTTCTGTGCACTCTGTGGTTTTTTATTTATGCATGTCCCCTTTAGCATTTGAGTTTGTACTGCAATCAATGAAGATTACATAATTATAAAATATCCTACTTGAGAGTTATAAATAGCATTTTATTTTTGAAGTAAAATAAAGATGAGGAGAATAAATGATATTCTTAGAAGCTAAAATGTGAATTGTGGCTATACCTGTGGGCTACATCATGTTCACTCTGATTAGTCACTTCATTCATTCTGATTATTGGGTCCATGCTGTGCTAGTTAATATATATTTTGAATATCATACCTGGTTAACACAATCCCAACATGGTGTGTGTGTGTGTGTGTTCCATATTTAACCATTACAAGCATCCTGCAGGGCATGTTTCCTGTGAGACAGAATCCTTCAACATCAGTAGGCTCTTTGTTTAACTTTGCTTTTCACATTAACAAATGACGTTTTATAAAAGGATGACAAGATATAAATTAAGGAGAAAGAAGAATGTTAATCCAAGATGGAATCAGCCCACCCTAATTGAAGAACGGCAAAAAGAACCTGGTCAATGAATTATAACCTCATTTTGAAATTCATTCATCCATTTGATAATTAATTCTGATGGCATCTTACATAATCATCAGAAGCTTTCCCTGCAAAGTACATGAAGGTAAATGAACCTCTACTTCAAGCTTGACATCTATCTTTGGCTCACTATTGAAGAGCACATAATAAAAGCAACAGATAGTATGTCTGATCACTCAAATTTGGTAAAGAAGCAAGCAAGATTAATGACACTGCTAAGTAATGAAATAGTTTTCACATAAGAGAGCACTGTATCCTCTACTTTTGAAAGAGCTCTTTAATCCTGTGAATTTACAAACACTTCATTTTTATTTCTGTGATTAAATAAAATATTACATTCTCATTTGAGTATGATTTCTAACTTTAGTAAAAGTAGATAGAGAGATTAATAAAAATTCTTGTTACTGAGAGAAGTTCATTGTTGGTGTTTGTCAGGAGCAGGTTGGTGAATTAGACAAAACTCACCAGCC
>PVKE010015065.1:0-33996 GCA_004027555.1 Craseonycteris thonglongyai
TTCTTTCATGATAAATTTTCCTGGCCCCAAAAAAAAACGCAAAAGTGAAATATTGAAATCAAATTATCAGCCATACTGTGCATTTTTATAACAACTTTTTCATATTTACGAACAAATAGTACAACAACTTATACATTGCAGTTGATAAAAAAATTAAATTGCATTTTAAGTTAGTAAAAATCTATCTTGAAAAAGTGTCAAAAAATCGAATTTTTTAGGTACCACATGTACGGAATGCTGCTATCAAAAGTTGGGTCTGGAAATTTATTTTCTTCATGAGCCTATATCTCGAAAACTTAATAAGTGATTTAAAAAATAAAAAATAGTTTTGAACATATATTTTACTTATCTACCCATACCTCGCTGGAATGTACCTTATACTGAAACACAGTGTATAAACATAGCACGGTATGCATTTCACACCCCTTCTTCCCCCTTAGACTACGCCTATGACAACAAGTCGATCGCGACACACTTTTAAGATAAAAAGTAGATCTTATATACAGAAAAGTTGGCCACCCCTGTCCTACGTTGCTTCCAGTCCCACCCAAGCTGAGTGCTGCCAAAGAGGTGTGTGTGTGGGAGGGGGGGGGTGGAAATAGATTCTCAGAGCCTTTCAGTACCACAGAGGTGATCTGGGATGTCCCCAGTCACAGGAAGAGAATAGTAGGGGCCACTTACAAGAGCCTTTATCCTGGGTCAGGCACAGAGCTAAGTGCTTCTCAGAAATTCTTATAAAAATCTTAATGGCTCTATGAGGCAGGGCAGTTTCTAGCCCCATTTTACCTTTAGAGCAGGGGTGTCAAACTCAATGAAAACACGGGCCATTTGGTGCAACAGGCAAGATTCACGCGGGCCACATCACATTTACAAACGTCGTGGGAACTGAGTCAGCGCGTTTATACACTCCCCCAGGCCCCCAGGAAAGGCACTGGGCCACGTGTACACTCGTCTTCAGTAGTTAAAGGGTTAACGAGGGAACTGTGTGTACGGTATTGCCTCCATCTCCCCTAAGCGCTATTTTCTTCATAACAATTTTTTCTATTTTCATTTTATTTCAGAGCATGTGGGCCACAGAAAATTACCTCTGGGGGCTGCATGAGGCCTGCGGGCCACCAGTTCGACACCCCTGATATAGAGAACCTGACATTCTAGAAAGGATCAGTGACAAGCCTAAGTGTGGCCACATCCCACATCCCCTCGGCCCACCTCAGAAATCATCCACAGGGCAGGTGGGCAGTTCCCAGGGAGCTCAGACTTGCCTCAGACACGCACCACAAACTCACTGCTTTTTGCCCTGGGGCCCATTTGACTCCAAAAAGGCCTCTTTGGCTGGTCATGTGCACAGGGAGTCCACATGCAAGGTCACTGCCGTGGGGACAAGAGCTGCTGGGTGGAAGTTTCAGCCCGATGGGAGGAGAAATCCGGAAGGCGTGCTGGGCTTTCTCAGTGGGTGCCTGTGGAGTTGATTCCTGTTGCCCACAGCTGGGACTGCTGCATCTCTCTTCCTGTTTCTTCACTCCTATGCCCCCGAATCACATTCCCAATGATTTCCCTGTCTTAGGCTCTGCTTTTGCAGAAACTCAAGTGAAGCAGTCACACAGTGAAATAATTTGGTGAAGCTGATATTGGAATTGAGGTGTATCTGACAAAGACCATTTTGATTTCTTTTTAGGAAGTAAGAAGTCCCAGGAGAAACCCAGGGTCACTGAGAGGTGAGAAGGAGGAGGCAGGTGTGGGTGCTGGGTTGCTGTTGCCACTGCAGGTGGCTCTGTTAGGTGTGGTGATGGGCATAGGTGCTCCCGGGCTGCTGGGAAGGAGGCAGTGACATTGGGCAATGAAGATGAAGTCTCCTATGATGCCGCCACACCTAGTTTGAGCATAGCAGGGTTTTTATGAGAAATCACATTCCTTGGCTTTAGAAATAGAAGCTAAAACACAATCTCTCTTTATCAGTTCGTGGAGTCTCACATGTATAGAAATGCTTTGGAACAAACAAGATCCACATTACTTCTCTCTTTTTCCTAAGAATGAAGTCCAAACTAGCTTTGTAGCACTCTCCCTTGAACTGGTGCCTGAAATTCCAATAGGAACTCCTTCCTTAAGATTTAACTTCTGATCTCCCTGAGAAAACACACTTTAGTCACATTCAAGTGTGACTGGTTTTCTAATCCTGTGAAAGCAAGTATTGATGGGGAGAAAAGGGCTCTCTAGACACTGGAGGTAGGTGGGACAATGCTTCCCGCCTGGAAGGCAGAGGCAGAAAAGGCCAGCTCTCTTCACCTAGCTCATCCTGATTCCAGGTGTGCAAGTGTCAGCTACGAAAGAGGCTAGGAGTTCCAAAGAACCTTAGAGACCTCCCTGTGGTACTGTGAGCTTGAACTGTGCAAAAGCCCAGATCTCTGCTATGAAAGGCAGAGATGTCTCCTCCCAAAGACTGTAATGGACCAGCACAGATGGGTTTGTTTTCTTATCAAAGGTCCTGCGATGACACACTGGTATCTGCGGGGGAGGGGAGGTGTTGTTTTCAGCCACATCAGCTCATTCCTTAGCAGGGAAGAGTGGGCCCAGCGTTGGGAAGAGGAGACATTGTGGGGAGGAGCAGGGAGTGACCAGGAGGAGCAGGGAGGGCAGGGGCATTGGCTGGCGATCACATCTCTCCTTACAGTTTGCACTGGTGCAGCCAGGACCCAGCACTTGCCATCCTCGATGGCTGGAGGGCAGAAAGGGATGACCGCACCACGGCTAGGAAGCTGGGCTTCCCAGGCCAGTGGAATGGCTCAGGAGGGAAATCTCTCCTGATCCGCCAAGAGGAGCTCATTTCCCAGGAGCGTTCCTGTGAGTTAATTTCCAAGGCCAGTGTCCTTTCTCCACAGACTCTTTTTATTGCCATGGAGACGGTCTGCTGCTCTGTCCAATGAAGAGTCTGAGCCGCAGACACCATGACAACCTGTGGGGGTGGAAAGGACAGCTCCAGAGTACCTCAGAGACCAGAGCAAGAACAGAGGCCCTGGGGGACATTGTGACTGTCACTAGTGTGGTTGATGAAAGGGGGTCAGCTTGACTTCTTCTCCAGGAGCAGTTCGGGATGGATGGGTGTGATGGGTGGGCATGAGGCTGGCAGCATTGAGGTCTTGGGCTGCCAAAGGCAGTCAGAGTCATTCTTTTTCCTGACTCCGTGTTTTGCTTGTTCCTGACCAGGCCAGCTGATACACGCCTGGGGACATGACAAAGCAACAGCAGGGCAAATCTATCTAGCCCTGGGTGGGGAGTGGGGGCAGGTAGGCAAAAGCAGCAGATTTGAAAGAGATGACCCACAACTCAATAAGTGATTTTCTGCAGAAATCACCCCACCCCTCTCAGTGTGGTGGAGACACAGAACTTGCCGCCAAGTTGAAGGAAAGTGAGTCCTGAGACCCAAGTTGGGTCATCTGGCTTATTCAATGGGTGAGGTTTCTCTGTGGTATGAGGCCAGACACCAGCATAACCCTCCCTACGTGTCCCCAGTGCTTGCCTGACTCCTACTGGATCCTGCCCAGCAAGTGAATCCAGTCTTCTGGGTTTGGCCCAAACCTGGGTCAGAGCCCTGCTCAGCTCCTTCCTTCTTCCTGGGCTCTCTCTGCATTCCATCTGTCCACGGGCCCTGCCCTTCCTGACTCCCATAGTCAGAAAGTTCGTACCGTACTACCACTATTCCTTGGTTGGGTTATTCAGAGAAACAGAGGGCTAGGGAGGATGGTACTGAGATCTGCCTGTTCCTGGGGTGGCTTAGGAAAGTCACAGACATGACCCAAGTCCTAATCCTCCTGCTGGGGGCTCTCCTTGTGAAGGCCTCATCTCAGAGGTCAGCAGATAATCTGTAAGAGCATCCCTCAGGGCTAAACTGATGAGCAAATTTTTATAATAGAGGCAAGTCATGTGACTTCAATTCTGAAGGGTCAGCCTCTCTGTGACTCAGTTTATTCTTGTGCAAAATTGGGATAAACTTGTAGAGATGTTAGGAGAATTAACCAAATTAACACCTGGGCCTGGTTTTTGGCAGATCTTAGCTGTTGTTATCATGCCTGTTACCAAGCACACACACAGGGCTCAGGAATGCACCTTACTGTTCAGTTACTCTCTGCAGATGCCCAGCAGGAGGTTTGCTTCTTCCCATCCACCCTGGGGCTGAGGAGCAGTCTCTGCCCTGCTCTCCCACCATTGATGAGGTTTATCTGGAGAGTGGCAATCCCACCCCAGAGCTATTCATCTTCACCTCCACAGGATCCCCTGATGGTGGAATTTGTACTGTAATCCATCTGGATAAAAGAGTATCTCCCTCAGATAACTCTTATAGTTGAAAGGGTGGGTCCTTAGCTTATATTTCTCAGTGGCATCCACCAGACACAGGACACAAGAATCCAACTGCCCACCATAGGCCCTTTATGTTCTCATGTAACCGAATGGTCATTTCTACGTTCAGAGCTCCGGTATGACCCCTGCTGGCCTTGCCTCCTTGCCCCGTCACCTTGTCTAACACAGGTGCACGCCTCCACTCCTGCTAGCCCTTGGCCATCCCGATTAGCCTGCATCTGCTAACAAAGATTGTTCTGAGCCAATTTGACAGACAGACAGACAGACAGACAGAGACAGAGAGAGACAGAGAGAAGGGGGAGGGCCAGGAGCAGTCTCCATGGTTGACAGCATTAGTTTTCCATATAGTTTCACTCCACAGGTGGGCGCAGGGCTGCGCAGGGCAGGATCTGGGCTGAGAGCCTCCCACATAGGTCCCGGCAAGAACTGATCTGGGGTCACACCCCAATTCAGCATGTGGGTCCACATGGGTTGGAGCTGGGATTCGATCCTCGGGCTCCAGAGCTGCAAAGCGAGTGCTTAACCCGCTGAGCCATCCCAGTTTTTTCCCTACACTGTTTTTAGAAGTAAAAATGAAGATGACAATAGTGGTTGGTTCTGGGAATGGGATTGTTATCCAAATAGGAAGGTCACTTACTTTTTATCCCTTACTGGAATTTGGATTCATTTTATTTCTTACCATATGCAGGTATTCTTTTTAATTTAAAACATATAAGAAATGAATACATACTATAGAATCAGACTTGGATTTGAGTCCAATGTCCATCAATTTCTACCCACGTGGCCTTGAGTGACTTACCCTCTTCTAGTCTCCTCATCTGTGGGATGGGGAATGATAGCACCTGCCTCTTGGGCTGTGGTGAGAAATAAATGGGATTGTGCCTGTGAAGTTCTCAGCACAGTGCCTGGCACAAAGCAAACCATCAATTGTTAGGTGCGTTACATAGTTGTCTCTAATTATCACTCTGGATTTAGCGCTATTCAACTAAGCTGTGTTCTGTGTATCAGGCATCTAGTGATACCAAAGCAGAGGGCGAAGTCAGACAGTGGACAGCCCACCCTAATAACCCTGTAACATAGTACCGTAGGACCGCCTGAGGAAATCACATTTAATTTGTCAGAGGGGCCCAGGGTAGAGATGCAGGAAGTGCTCACTGAAGAAGTGACATTTGAGATCACAGTTTCGCAGGACGAGAAGGAGCAGCTCCAGCAGAGAGAAGCCACATGAAGAAAGGCACTGGTGTGAGGACTTGGGCATGGGCCCTCTGTCCCTGCCATAGAGAAGCAGAGTGTGAGGACCCTCAGATGGAAACTGGTGGGGACAGAAGTAAAGGGGATCAGTTCCTCTCAACAGCCCCCTCCTTTCCCTGTGGCTCCCTCCTTGATACTCTAACTTGCTTCAAGTTGCTACAGTGGAGTCTGGGGCCTTTATGCAAATGTGCTTTGGGGACTTCTCTTCTAGACACAGCCCACATGTCACACTAGCTGGGGAAGTGGTAGCAATGACACGTTTTTTAGGATAGGAGTGTTTCTATTTCATATGCTTCTAATACTGCAGTCAGTTACCTGAAGACATTTTTCTCCCTTGAAAGACTCACACAGAGGATTTGTATGGATGTTCTGTTTTCTCTGTCAAGTATACATCTGTCTATAAAATATAGATATGTTTCTTCCTTTCTGTGTAAGCAAGGAAGGATCGATACGGGAAAACTGTGCTTAAAACAGAGACCTCTGGAAGGGGGAGCCGCTGAGACAACCAATGGGCTCCGGGGGTCACCCTACAAACAGGACAGAGAGGCAGCGTATTGTCAGTTGATGGATTAGTGACATAGGAAGACAGCTGAGTAGGCAGTTTCTTCCCCTGTCTCCAGGGCAACGAAGCCTCCGAATGACCCCACCAACAATAATGAGATGAAAATGAAGAGCATTGCAGTAGAATGAGCACGATAAAAATAGAGACACTGCTAAGTAATGGGCCAGCCCTGGTTGAGGAAACAGAGCCAAGGCCAGAGGAGGTGGACAGGGCACACCTCTATGGCCTCCCAGCCAGACTCCTTGCTGTGTTGCTGTGACACAACCAGGTCAGGGCTGGTTTGGGCTCCACAGTGAGGCAAGAATGTCACAGAGGGATTAAAGAGTGGAATTATGTGAAAACCCCAAGCGGACTCAATCCTGATCATTGTGACTGTGACCTCCACAGTGGAGGGACAAGGTGTGGCAGATACACATGCTGATGAGGTTGTGAAATTCCTGCCATTAGCATGAACCTCTTGCCAGCCAGTGAGTATCAGAAAATAGTCTAGGGGAAGCTGGGGTGGCTCAGCAGGTTAAGTGCTCACTTTGTGGCCCGGGGCCTGGGGGTCAAGTCCCGGTCCTGGCCCCAGCCTGTACGGACCCACATGCTGAACTGGGGCATGATTCCCTTGTGGGAGCCCCCAAGTCCAGGTCCCGCCCTGCGCGGCCCCACACTCACCTGTGTGGAATAAAACTACGTCGAAAACTGATGATGTACGGCTGTGGAGACTGCTCTGGGCTCTCCTTCTCTCTGTGTCTCTCTGTCAAACAATAAAAATAAATCTTGAAAGAAAGGAAGAAAGAGAGAGAGAGAGAGAGAGAGAGAATGGTCTGAGAGTTAATACACCAAATTTCTCCTCAAAATATTACACCTCTTTTCTGTAGTGGTTAGCAGAAGAAGCCTGTTAATTGTGCCTTTGTTCTTTCTTTCTTTTGTTTAGTTGGCAGCTTAAAGTACCTGCCAGGAAAGGCAGCTGCTGTGGGGAGGAGGGATCCGGGTATCTTGTGGACAGCTGCCTGTGAAATCTTCTGGCACCAACTCCCTCTGCAGTCCTTGTTTTTTTAATTATTTTCTAACACACTAAATGAAAACTTATTTTTGACTGAGTATTACATGTATATAGTACAAAATTCAAAACGAACAAAATGGCTTAGAGTAAAATTGGATCTCCCTTCCTCCTGCTGCCCACTTCCTGCCACAGGGTTTCCTAGACGCAACCACTAGAAGTAGTTTCTTGTACAGTTCTCCAGAAACTTTTTTTTCCCTAAGATTTATTTTATTGTTGCTTTTCACAGAGAGAGGCAGAGAGAGAGAGAGAAAGAGAGAGAGAGAGAGAAGGGGGAGGGTCCAGAACAGTCTCCATAGTTACAGGACATCAGTTTTCCACATGGTTTTGTTCCACACGGATGGGCAGGGCCTCCTGCATGGGAGGCACACCCCCACGAGCTGGGGGCTCAACTGGGAGCCTCCCACATGGGAAGCTCGCCTCCACGAGAACCGAACTGAGGCCACACCCCAGTTCAGCATATGGGTCCACACAGGCCGGGGCAGGGACTTGATCTTCAGACCCCAGAAACCAGATGGCCTACATCCAGTGAATTGTTTGAGTTGAGTATAATGAATGGACTGTTTACAAAAGTGTGGACAGGACAGAGGGAAAACACAGGGACAGTGCAATAGCCAGAGTAGCAACAGTTAGTGAGATGGTGACTCAGTGTGAGCAACACAGCCCGCTCTCTCTATAATACCTACAGGGTGAGGGCGAGGGCGAGGGGGAGGGGACAGGGAGTGAGTGGTGGTATGGTGTCACTTAGTTCTGCATTTCCCAGTTTCCACTTGACAGTCTAGCTGTCCATATCATCTCATTTTTTTCTGCATTCTACAGTATTTCTTTTGTGAAATATAACACCTTATGTATTTATTATATATACCATCTATAATATATACAATATATATCATATATAACATTATAATATATACCACATATATTTTATATACATATAAAGGTAATCCCTCACTGATGGGCTTTTAAGATTGTTTCCAATCTTCTGTACAGTGCTGCAAAGATATCCTTTTATGTAGTCATTCCACATGGCAAAGATAGGTACATAATAAATTCCTAGGGCAGATGTTGCTGGATCAAAGAGTGCATGCCTTTAAAATTTAGATATAGACACCGCACATCACCCTGCATAGAGTTTGTACAAATTTACATTCACCTCAGCAATGTATGAGATTCCTGTGCAGTTTCTAAACATCTGAGTTCAAAGACGTGAATAAACCTGTTAGTACATCTTTCCAGCAGTGTCTATCACCTTCAAAAAATGTAAACTTTCTTTAAATAATGAAAGTACACATCTTCCACTTGTTTTGTGTCATTTCTTTCAGATTTATTCAGCAGGAATAAAATTTCTCCACTCCTGAATGGACTTCTTCTCATTCTTTGGGAACAGCCTTATATTACTTTAAGTCACAAATAACACCACCAATTTAGAAGTTAAAAGTTTCCAGTTTACCTTTCTGGGCATGAACAAACCAACAATTAAAAAACAAAAACAAAAAACAGGGGAAGCCGGGATGGCTCAGTGAGTTAAGCGATCGCTCTACAGCCCCAGGGACTGAGGACTGAACCCCAGTCCCGGCCTGTGCGGACCCATATGCTGAACTGGGGTTTGCTTTCCATGTGGAAATCCCCTTGCCCACCTGTGTGGAATGAAACCATGTTGAAAACTAATGACATACAACTATGGAGACTGCTCTAGGCCGTCCCCCTTCTCTCTGTCTCTCTCTGTCTTTCTCTGTCTCTGTCAAAAACAGTAAATCTTAAAAAAAAAAAAAAAAGACATCTCAGAGATAGTTAGAGAAACTATATAAGTATCAGGCATCAGGGGACTCTGAGGAATCACAGTTAATCCCACGAGGTGTGACAGTGTTGCTGTGGCATTCAAGAAAACGCCCCTGTTCTCTGAAGAGACAGTCTGAAATATCCAGCAAAGTAAAATGCCAGATCTCTGCAATGTAGTGCGAAACACCTTAGGAAAGGAAAGATGAAGCAAATATAGAAACATTATTAGTCACTAAATGCAGGTGATAAACACTTTTCTATATGCTCAAAATCCCTCAAAATTAAAAAACAAACAATAACAAAACATCCCCTTGAGATAGTAATCCACATTTCACCCTTCATTCATAGTTAAGACTTTTCCTTTCTCTCCTTTTCCTGTCTGCTGCCCGCCCCCACCCCAGTCCTGGTCCGGTGGTCCACACTACAACAGTCAGAGCCTCTCCACCCTCCACGTGGACCTCTTGGGAAGAACTTAAAATGGCCTCCCTTTTGTTGAATAGCAAACACTTGTTCTGTGGAAAACCCTCAACCCTTCAACAAACCCTGGAAATGCAGGTTCCTGTCCCATGGCCACAGGCAGCTTCAGCTTTCTCTGAGTTAGGCAGGAGTTGAGGATCCTCCCTCCAACTGTAGAGAACACACACGAAGCTCTCCTATGTGCCTTAAAAGCCCCCTCTCAATATTTATGGTTCATGTTGAAGAGGTTTTCTGTCCTCTCACTGGGATGGGAGAGTGAATTAGAAGCATCCCCTCCTCCAAGAAAGCTTATAAATCCTCCCAATATATCTCTTGGATAATACACTTTCTCCCACCATAATGTTGAATATTTAGCATTATTAAACATTAACTTTCCATTCAATTATAATCTTGTCTATATTTACATAGGATTTACCTCAGTAAACTCCATTTGTTTATAATTGTGCTGGAAGAATGTTATTTTATTATCTATTGTTACAGTGGCTTAAAACAATGAACCTTATTTCACACAGTTTCTGAGGGTCATAAATCTAGGACTGGCTTCGTTGAGTGGTTCTGCTTCAGGGTCTCCATGAGGTTGCAGTCAAGATGTTGACCAGGATTTCCAGTCCAGATGGTGGAGTAGATCAAAGCTGTGCTTGCCTTCTTTCATGAACACATCAGAATTACAACTGAACTACAGAACAACCACCATGGAGAATGTTGTGAAATCTAGCTGAACTGAAGCATTACAACTAAAGACATACAGCAGAACCCACCTCCCAGCCTGGGAAGAGGGGCAGAGACATGGAATGGGCTGGTCCCATACCCACTTGTAACCACTACAAATCAGAAGGGATGTCTCGGCTGCAGAGGTACCCCCTGACGAGTGAGGGGTCTCAGCCCCGCACCAGGCTCCCCAGCCCAGGGTTTCAGTGCAGAGGAGAGAAGTCCCATAACTTCTGGCTGTGACAAGCAGTGGAGATGGTGGCTGAGTGAGACAAGGATGGCAGGAGCCCCAGGCACTCCTCTTAAGGGCCTGTGCACCAACTCACTCACTGACAGACTCACCTGCTCTGAGCTCCAGTGCTGGGACAGCAGCTCAAAAGGCACCAGGGACATTCAGGGAGGAACTGAGCTGTCTGGCTTCAGGGCAAGGGCTAGAGGGGCAGCTTTCTCTGGACAGAGGAGCTTGTGGAAGCTACTGTTTCTTTGTTGAGTCCTACTTTCCCAAGTGCAGACATAGGTAGCCACCATATCTGAGTCTCCATCAACCTGGCTAACACTGTTCATTCACCTTGATTCCCTAAGACCCACCCCACCCAACTTGGGGGCACACCTAAGCTGCTTCCAGGCTTTTCTGTACAAATGGCCTGTCTTGGCTCATGATGCAGACTTTTCTAAAATATCTCACAAAACCCAACATACAGCATCTGGCTTTGGTATGTCTTGTAACTCTTGCTGAGCAGCCCTAAGCCTGGCACTAGCAACAGCCAGCTTTAGTTTGCGGCTTGGCTTCTCAAGGCACCCCCAAGCCTAGCATGGGCAGCAACCATCTGTGTATTGCTTTGTGGCGCATACCAGGTGGCCCCAGGGAGGGCACAGGCTGCAGCTGACCTTGGCCTGTGGCAGGACCCCTCCCAGGAGCCCCAGAGCTGGCATTCTCAATGGCCAGCTTCAGACTAAGCTGGAGTACCAGCCAGCTGCCTCCAAGGACAACATACCCAAAGGACACACTGGGCAGGCATCAGAGCCCCACTAAAGGAAACCCTGCCCTGTAGGGTCAGCCCCTGCCCCACAGCTCCTCCACTGTAGTCATGGCCTCTCCTCACAAGTATCAGCCCAGGGGTCAATCCCTTTCACTGATGTGCAAATAGCAATCAAGGCTTAATGACAACAGAGGGCACACATAACCCATACAAAGAACATACCTGGAGCACCTGGCTCAGGTGACTAGGGAGACCGCGCCTCTGGGCCTCACAGGATACTTACTGTATAAGGCTACTCCACTAAAAAGTCAGAGCAGGGAAGCCGGGATGGCTCAGTGGGTTGAGCGCTCGCTTTGCAGCGCCAGGGACCAGGGATCGAATCCCGGCCCCGGCCCGTGCGGAACCATGTGCTGAGCTGGGAGCTCCCCCAGTTCAGTTCTCTCTCTGTCTCTGTCTCTGTATCTCTCTCTCTGTCAAAAATAAAAATAAAATATATTTAAAAAAAAAAAAAGTCAGAGCAGTCCTATCTAATACATAGAAACAAGCACAGGCAGGCACCCAAAATGAGGAGAAAAAGAAACATGTTCTAAATAAAAGAAAAAAGAACAAAGCTCCAGAAAAAGAACTAAACAAAATTGAGACTAGCAATCTACCATTTGCAGAGTTCAAAACACTGGCTAGGGGAAGCCGGGATGGCTCAGTGGGTTAGGCGCTCACTTTGCAGCACTGGGGACCGGGGATCGAATCCCGGCCCTGGCCCGTGCAGAACCATATGCTGAACTGGGAGCTCCCCCAGTTCAGTTCTCTCTCTGTCTCTGTCTCTGTATCTCTCTCTCTCCCTGTCAAAAATAAATAAGTAAATAAAATATATATAAAAAAACAAAAACAAAACACTGGCTATAAAGATGCTTAATAATCTCAGGAAGGGGGATGCTGGGATGGCTTAATGGGTTGAGCGCTCACTTTGCAGCCCCAGGGTCTGAGGATCAAGTCCTGGGGTCTGAGGATCAAGCCCCAGCCACAGCCCTTGCAGACTCATATGCTGAACTAGGATGTGCTTCCCATGTGGGAGGCCCCCAGTTGGGCTCCTGCCTGGGCGTACTTCCCATGCAGGAGGTCCCCGGCCCAGTTTCCACCCTTCATGGCCCTGCACCCACCTGTGTGGAATGAAGCTGTTGAAAACTGATGACGTACAACTGTGGAGACTGTTCTGAGACCTTCCCCTTCTCTCTCTGTCTTTCTCTGTTTATCTCTCTCTGTCAAAACAATAAAATAAATCTTAAAAAAAAATCTCAGGGAGAATTTTAATAAAGAAACAGAAAACATAAAAAAAAAAGATACAGAAAATACAAAGAACCAGTCAGAAATAAAGAACACAGTAATTGAAATGAAGACTACACTAGAAGAAATCAACAGTAGATGAGATGAAGCAGAGGATCAAATCAGCAATTTAGAAGATAAGGTAGCAGGAAACACACAATCAGAACACCAAAAAGAAAAAGAATCCTAAAATATGATAATAGTTTAAGGGGCCTTTGGGGGCAATACCAAGTGTACCAACATTCACATCATAGGGGTACCAGAAGGAGAAGAAAGAAAGCAAGGAATTGAAAACCTATTTAAAGAAATAAAGATGGAAAAATTTCCTACCCTAGTGAAGAAAATAGCCATATAAGCTGAGGAAGTGCAGGGAGTTCCAAACAAGATGAACCTAAAGAGGCCCACACCAAGATATTTCTTCATTGAAATGCCAAAGGTTAAAGACAAAGAAAGAATCTTAAAAGCAGCAAGAGAAAAGCAGTTAGTTACTTACAAGGGAACTCCCATAAGACTGTCAACTGATTTCCCACCAGAAACTTTGCAGACAAGAAGGGACTGGCACCAGATATTCAAAATAATGAAAAGCAAGGATCTACAACCAAGATTACTCTACTCAGCAAAGCTATCATTCAGAATCAAAAGACAGATAAAGAGCTTCCCAGACAATAAAAAGCTAAAGGAGTTCATTACCACCAAACAGGTATCGCAAAAATCTTAGAAAAACTTCATAAAAAAAAAAGAATGAATAATAAAAAGGCAATAACTACATATCTATCAACAATTACTTTCATTGTAAATGTAGTAAATGCTCCAATCAAAAGACATAGGAGGGCTGAGTGGATGAGAAAAGAAGACACAAATGCTGCCTACAAGAAACTCATTTCAGATGGAAAGACACAGACTAAAAGTAAAGGGATGAAAAAAGGTATTTCATGAATGGAAACTGAAAAAAACGCTGGAGTAAAAATAGTTATAGCAGACAAAATAGACGTTAAAACAAATGCTATAACAAGAGACAAAGAAGGACCCAGTAATCCCACTTCTGGGTATTTATCTGAAGAAACCCAAAACGCTACTTCAAAGGGACATGTACTACCTTATGTTCGATGCAGAATTATTTACAATGGCTAAGATGTGGAGGCAGCCTGGGTGTTCACTGATGAATGAATGGATAAAGAGGAGGAGGTACATATGTACAATGAAATATTGCTTGGGCATAGAAGGGAGTGGGCTTTGGCCATTTGCAGCAGCATGGGTGGCCTTGAAGGGTATTGTGCTGATTGGAGTATGTCAGACAAAAACAAATGCAATGTGTTTTCACTTATATGTGAAAACTAGAAAACCAACCAAACAAAACTAAATAAACAAAACTCATAGATACAAAGAACATTTTGATGGTTGCCAGATGGGAGGGGTGTTGGAGGGTAGGTGAAAGAGGGGAAGGGAGTAAGAAGTACAAATTGGTGTTATAAAGTAATCACAGGGATGTAGAGTATAGCTTAAGGAATATAGTCAATAATGTTGTAATAATTATGTATGATGTCAGATGGGTACTAGATTTATCTGAGTGATAGATAGGAAGGGGTTTGGGAGGGCAGGGTAAAAAATATGAAGGGATTAAGAAGTACAAATTGGTAGTTACAAAATAGTCATGGGGATGTAAAGTACAGCATAAGAAGTATAGTCAATAATATGGTAATAACTCTGTATAGTGCCAGATGGGTACTAGACAAGTCAGGGGGGTTTCTTCTTAAATTATTTAAATGTCTAACCATTATGCTGTATACCTGAAATTAATATAAAATAATATTGAATGTCAACAATAATCACAAAGTCAAGTAAGGCAGAGAAAGGTGAAGGGGAATAAGAGGTTTGAATTTCCAGGTGTCAAATAACTATGTAAGTCATGAGAATGTAACACACAGTGTAGGAAATAGTCAATAATATTGTGACAGCGTGCTACAGTGTCAGATGGTTGCTGGACTTACCATGGTGATCACTTCTTTAGGTATATAAATGGTAAATAACTACGTTGTATGCCTGAAACTAATATAATATTGTATGTTAGCTATATTTTAATAAAAATATTAAAGAAAAAAGATGTTGGCCAGGACTGCAGTCATCTGAAGGCTTGACTGGGGCTGAGGGATCCACTACTAGGAAGGTTCACTTCAGTTTCTCTCAGGTTATTAGCAGGAGACCTCAGTTTCTCACCAAGTAGCCGTCACTGTAGGGCTGTTCAAGACATGGCATCACGCTTCTCTCTGAGCAAGTGATTCAAGAGAGCAATGAAGAAGCCATGATGTCTTCTAGGCCTAGCCTTAGATGTGGCATGCCATGGCTCCTGCCATTTGCTATTGGTCACATGGATCAACCGTGCTGCATGTGGGGAGGAGACAAGAGTGTGAATACCAAGAGGCTGGGACCATCTTAGAGGCTGGCCACCACACCTATTGATGTCATCCTGCATGTCTTCTCAGCTGTCATTGTAAGCTGTGTCTCATCGACTCATTCTCCAGAGCTGTATTCCATGGAGGAGAAGCTCTGTAAGGCTGTGAGTGTGGCACTTGGTCAATGAGTAAAGGAACAACAGCAGTCTGTGACTCCCAGAGGTCGTAGTAATAGTAGCACCATCATTCTATTTTCAGTGAGTCTTGGCCAGAGGATAAGTCTTCCAGAAAGACTCTTTTCAGTCTTAATTTCCTTCCAAAGTGCCCAGCGCTCTTTTGGGCCCTTACCATCATATCTCTTGTAAAAAGCAGCCATGGGTGGCCCAGCATGCCCAGACATGACTGAATCTTAGTGGAATTAGGCTCAAGCAGGGGTAGTCCTAACTGCTTCCTCCCAACCGTGAAGGGTGTGCATAGTGCCTGAGAAAAGGGAACAAGGTGTGAGAAATGGGGGTGGAGCTGTGCTCTGGGTGGAGTAGAAGGTGTCCATCTTTCTGTCACAGAAAAAGTGAGTCCTAATACAGGGAGGCTTCCTTGGAGGGGAAAAGAAGACAGCGTGATCTTTATTCTGTGGTTGAAGAAACAGGCCTGGACAGGATAAATAACTTGCTACAGTTATTCCTAAAATTCTGCAGGGAGGTTCATACCCAGACGAGACAACAAAGCTCATATGCTATTTGCTTTGCTAAATTGTCTCTCATGCTGCTAGAAATGGATTTTTATTAGTGCTTGTTATTTTCTTTATAGACCATTATCAATTGCTCTTCCTCAGCAATGCCTTTCAAGTTGCTACACCCTGTAGTCAGAGCAGAAAGCATGACTTGAACTGTCTCACTGCTTTATATACATCATTTGCATTTTTACTACCCTGACCTCCACTAACACTAGGCTTATTACTGTTAACCTGTTGCTGCATATCCTGAGGATGGTGTCGTTTCCTAAAGGGGGTCATTCCGTGGGAGGTCACAGTTCAAGGCAAAAGAATAAATAAGCTTTCCATTGTCTTTCTGAGGCATTTTGTTTAAGGTGTGTCTCTTCAAACAGCATTAACCTGGATTTAAAAAAAAACTGATCTGTGACACCTCATGTTTAAATAGGCGAGTTTATAGTTTGTTTGCATTTTTTTGCAGTTCCTGGTGTATTTGTACCTATTTCTTCTTTAGCAAGGTTTTCTTCCTGTTTCTTATATTCTTTTCTCCTTCTTGCCTTGGTTGGATTTACCAAGTTTTCTTGGTTCTTTCATTGGTTGAAAGTAGTAATACATTCTATTTCTACATGTTTTTATGGCTAGGTAAAACTTTTTTTTATTAAAGTATAGCTGACATACAATATTATATTACTTTCATATGTACAACATAGCAATTCTACACTTAATAGCTTATGATGTGGTCACCGCAATATGTCTGTTAACCATTTGTCATCATACAATATTATTACAATATTATTGACTTTATTCCCTGTGCTGTACATTATATCTATGTGACTTGTTTATTTTTATAACTGGAAGTCTGTACCCTTTATTTTCCCAATGAAACCTTTTTAACATTCATAGTTAAATATATTTTTCTGTAAATGTCAAATGTTGTTTAAAATGTTGACTCTGCTCCTCCCCTAAAAACATAGAATGCCTTAGTTTCCCTCTGCAAATTTTTCTCATAACTTCTATACTATACCTGTCTAGTATTTTAATTCCTCTATGTTTTTAACCTCTCAATAGCTATGATTTACCATCAATCAAGGATTAGATCTGCCAACATGTTTTATCACTCCCTCGGCCTACTACTACTTCTTGCATCCTAGTCTTCCTTTCTGATTCATTTTTTTCTGAAGTAATACTTTTGAAGTTCTTTCAAGCTGTTCTTTCTCTTTGATGTTCTATAATTGTACTCTGATGTTTCCTGCCAAGGTGAGGATTTGTCTTTAATTATGTTGCTTGATATTTGGCGTATTCCTTCAATTCTGGAAACTCTTAAGTCATTATTCATCAACAGGGAAATGTCATAGAGGTGGTGACATTATGTAGGATTGTTGAAGAAAGGTCTCTGAGAAGGTGATGTGGGAGCCGAGATCTAAATGATGAGAAAGAACCAACCCTGGTAAGAAGAATGTTCCAGACATAAGAAAGAGAAAATTCAAAGGCTTCGCAGGATTTGGGAATTGAAGGAAGACCCATGAGACTAGATTAGACCAGGAAGGGAGGCGGGAGCCAGCTTATAAGGATTCCTGGGCTCTTGATTGGAGTTTGAATTGAGAGATAAAGTTCAGAAGATGAAGAATTTTGTGGCAGAGACTCCTAGCTGTACACTGGAAATCCCCTGATTCTTTCCTAGGCTCCAAACAGTACTATACGCCTTACAGTAAGATGTGATCATGTGACTGAGTTATAAACAATGGAATGAGAGCAGAAGTGATGTATGCTTCATCTAGTCCTGGCCTGTAAGACACTCTGACAAGTTCTCCTCCATGTTCTTTTTCCCTCTTCTTGTTGACTAGGATGGAAATAACCATAACAATCATGAAATTCCCATATTGGTTGATTCAGATTGATTGCCTGGTAGAGTAACCCAGACTTCAGGCTCTTATTTACCCTGCCCTCGATAGGTTGTGGTGGTTGTGATTGCAATGGTTACTATATTTAGTACATAGACGTACTAAGAGACACCCCCAAACACCCTGGGTTCTGAAAATTATCTTTACAGCCCTCTTATATAGAATCTACCTTAGTTTCTAGTGTAATTTGCATGTTGTCCTTATACACATAATATTGTTTATAATAACAAATTCATTGTATATGTGTGTCATTATTTCCATCCCACAGGAATTTCATTTTTCTGACTATTGCACTAGTGTTGGATATTTAGATTGATTTTCATTTTTAGTATTATAAATTACTTATTGGTGAATAAATTTATGGACAAATCTTTTTACATATTTAGTATTATCCCCCTAGTATGATTCCAAAAGAATCACTGCATCAAAGAATATAAACATTTTAAAATCCAAATTTTTCTCATCAATTATGCCTCCACAAGACTTCACTCAAACTATCTTGATTGAAATTTGTCACCAATTTGTCCCTTCTGATTTTGATCTGTTCCCTAAGGTAAATTCTTTAGGTAGTTACTCTCATTCATTAAAGATTCTTTTTACTACTGGTTTAAGTCTCAGAGGGCAGGTGTTGGGGAGGAATAAATTTTCCTCTACTCTTGTAGGTTCTTATGGTCAGTCAAAGAGTTAAATTGACAGGTAACAGATTAATAGGAGAAGGTTCAATATAATTTCATACATATGGGAGTTTCACAAGAATATGGGTAGGGCCTAAGGACATATCATGCAGTTGAGGCTTATATGCTCTTTTGAGCTGAGGATAAGGGAGTAGTGGCTTGGAACTTTAGAGGGGAGAAAGGCAATTCAGATGAAGATAGAAAATCATGTGTTTGGTAAATAAGTGTTTGCTGGGTCATGAGAGACAACGTGATACCGAGTGGACTCCAACCTCTGGGCCTGCCAGTGTCCCCTACCACTAATCCATATTCTTTGACGCTCTCTCTGGTGATAGTTTATTCCAGAACAGACCCTTTATCTAAATTCTTTTGGGCAGTTAAGGAGGCAGTAACAAGAAAAACTTTCTGATCTTCTGTTTCTTAAAAAGAATCAGTCTAAATTAATCCTCTGCCAAACAGACACACTTTGGGGTGGCTAAGTTTGGTCCCCACACAACGATCTACTATTCTTTTCTTTCTGAATATAAGGACACAGTCATGTTAATAAACAAATATCCCACATGCTCTTCACATAGCTATTGATTTGTGTTACATTTTAGTGTCATGGTAAGTGTGTGAGCATTTAACTTCAGTTTACTAGAAAGCACACATTGCAGCAGAATGGTTGAGAGTCTGAGTTCTAGGGTTGGACATGCCTGGATACAAATCATAGCTCCAGTGATTACTAGCTTTGTCACTTTGAAAAATTATTTACCCTCACTGAGCTTTAGATTTTTTATCTGTCAAATGGGAATAATAATAGCACCTAACTTGAAAGGCTGCCATGAGAATTAAATTAGATAACAACCCCCAAGTCCTGGATATAAACAAAAATAAGGCACACAATAAGCCCTCACAAAAGTAACTGCTGTTAATAAGCAGAATTCAGATTTTGACTGCTTTTCCTGAGACCCCCATACCCTGACAGTAGCCTTGGAGAGGCTGGCTCACACCAGGGCAGTTTGTCATCTCCTTTTCTGGTTCTAAAAACACTTTATAGATAAGGTAAGTGTAACATAATTACCTGTTTTATTCTATTTTCATTTTAATCTTTTAAAATTTGTTTTAATATTTCAAAAATTAAAACACTTTAGATATCACTAAAGTCTCTTTTTTCAATTTTTAAAAATTGTGATAGAATACACATAACATAAAATTTACCATCTTAACCATTTTAAGTGTACAATTTCATGGTAATAAGCACATTCATAACGTTGTACAACCATTATCACCAATCCTCTCCATAGCTTTTTTTCATCTTGCAAAACTGAAGCTCAATACCCATTTAATAATAACTCCCCATGCTTCCCTCTCCTCAGCCCCTGAGAACCTCAATTTTACTTGCTGGCTCTATGAATCTAACTTCTCTAGGTACCTCATATAAGGGGAATTATCCGTTATTTGTCCTTTCTGTGACTGGCTTATTTCACTGAGCATAATGTTCTCTAGGTTCATCCCTGTTGTAGCATGTGCCAGAATTTACTTTTTTGGGGGGGAAATATATATATAGACAACACTTCTATTCTCTATCACTTCTCTCACAAACCTGACTTAACCACATTCATGAACTTAGTATTTTTTTCCCCAGACTTAAAATATTTTGTTTGTTTTTGTTTTTTTAAAGATTTATTTATTGTTTTTGACAGAGAGAGAGAGATACAGAGACAGAGACAAAGAGAAGAGGGAGGGCCCAGAACAGTCTCCATAGTTGCACATCATCGGTTTTTCCACATAGTTTCATTCCACAGGTGGACGTGGGGCTGCACAGGACAGGAACTAGGCCGGGGTCTCTTCCTGGTGAGAACTAAACTGCGGGCACTCCCCAGTTCAGCATATGGGCCCGCACGCGTTGGGTTCGGGATTTGATCCTCAGTTCCCAGGGCTGCAAAGTGAGTGCTTAACCCACTGAGCCATCCCGGCTTCCCCTGAAAACGCATGATTTTATAGATGTGTTTTACCACCCAGAAATGAATCATCTCTATTTATATAGAAAGTGTTTTGGAGAGGAGAGAGAGAGAGAGAGAGAGAACTACAAAACATACCTGTTTTCATTCCACAAATTTTCATATATTGTGTTTTCATTTTCATTTCATTAAAATATTTCTAATTTCTCTTTTGATGTATGGCTACTTAACAGTGCATTGTTTAACTTTCAGATGTTTAGGGATTTTCCAGATATCTTTGTTACTTACTTCTAATTTTACCCTGATGAAACTAGGGAACATATTTGTATAATTTCAATCCTTTTAAATCTGTTGGAATTTGTTTTATGGCCCAGGAATATGATCTATCATGATGAATGTTCCATGTATCTTGGGAAAAGCCACGTTTCCTGCTCTTGTTGAGTGAAATGTTCTATGAATATGTTAGGTCAAGTTGGTTGGTATTGTTCTGATCTTCCAGAGCCTCACTGATTTTCTGTTTATTTGCTCTATTAATTGTTGAGAAAAATGTTGAAGTCTTCAACTATAAATGCAGATTATCTTATTTCTCCTTTTAAATCTTTCAGTTTTTACTTCATCTATTTTGAGCTGTTTTTAGATGCATGCACATTTAAGATAATTATATCTTTTTTTTTTCTCTGTTCATTCTTTTTTTATTTATTTATTTTTTATTGTTAAATTTAATGGGTAACAATTAGTTTCTGGATGTACAAGTCCACATCGCATCACCCATGCATCGCATTATATGCCCACCACCCAGAATCAGGTCCCCTTCCATCACTATATATCCAGTGTATATCTTTTTTTTAAACATTTTATTTTTGTTTTTTGACAGAGAGAGAGAGATAGAGAGAGAAGGGAGGGCAGGGCAGTCTCCACAGGTGTACGTTAGTTCCTGATATAGTTTCATTCCACAGGTAGGTGTGGGGCTGAGCAAGGCTGGGACAAGATTGGGGGCCTTCTGTATGGGAGGTACACCTCCGTGAGCTGGGGACCTCTTATATAGGAAGCGTGCCCAGGGCAGGAGTTAAACGGGGAGTCTCCCACATGGGAAGCTCTCCCCAGTGAGAACCGAACTGAGGGCACACCCCAGCTCAGTATATGGGTCCACACAGGCTGAGGCTAGGATTTGATCCTCCGACCAGGGGGCTGCAAGACGAGTGCTCAACCCGCTGAGCCATCCGGCATCCCCAAGATAGTTATATGTTAATAATTTAAAACTTTTTTTTTTAATGTAATGTTTCTCTTTATCCATGGCAATATTCTTTGTTCTGAAGACTACTTTTTGGTACTAAAATAGCTCCTCCAGCTTTCTTTTGATTAGTGTTTGCATATCTCTTTTTTCCACCTTTTCACTTTCTTTTAAAAATTTATTTTTATTTTATTGAGAGGAGAGAGAGAGAAGGGCCTAAAACAGTTTCCATAGTTGTACATCATTAGTTATGACACGGCTTCATTCCACACGGGTGGATGTGGGGCAGCATGTGGTAGAACCAGGGACTTCCCACATGGGAGGAGAGAACCTTCACCACAGGGCTTGGCAGTTGCCAGTTGCACTGCAGTTCCGCATATGGGGTTGCACAGGCCAGGGCCAGGTCTCAATCCTGGGACCTTATAGTTGCAAGGCAAGTGCTCAACTTGTTGAGCTATCCTGGCATCCTCCCCCACATTTCATTTTTAAATATTTAATTCCAAACCAGTGTACAGAGAATTATAGACCAATCTTAATGATGAACATAGATAAATAATTACAAAATTGTTGTAGTAGTATATATACAAAATAAATAATAGTCATGTAGAGCTGATCCTAAAAATACAAGGATGGTCACCAACAGAAAATTTATCACTATAATCCAATGATAAAATAGATAATAATAATAATAAATCTATATGATCATCCCCCAAAATGCAACATTTTCTTTCTGAAGAATATAAAATCTAAAAATGTTTAGCTTGGGAGGACAAGGAAGTCTAGGAAGAAAAAAAGAAAAAAATTAGCTAGGGGAAGCAGTGATGGCTCAGTGGGTTGAGTGCTCACTTTGCAGCTCTGGGGACTGAGGATTGAATCCCGGCTCTGGCCCATGCAGACCCATATGCTAAACTGGCGTGTGCCTCCCATATAGGAGGTCTCCAGCCCAGCTCCCACTCTGCACAGCCCCCACCCACCTGTGTGGAATGAAACCATGTCAAAAACTGATGACGTACAACTATGGAGACTGCTCTGGGCCCTCTTCCTTCTCTCTGTCTCTGTCTCTCTCTGTCTCTGTCTGTGTCTGTCAAAAACAATAAAATAAATCTTTTAAAATGTTTAGCAAGCTATAACTAGAAGAATATTTTCTTAACCCAATATAGAATCCTACCAAACATCTATGATAATAGCATTTATAGATGAATCCTAATTATATTCCCATTGAAGTCAGGAGTAAGAAAATGATGCCCGCAGAACCCTTACTATGCAACCTTATCCTGGAAGTTCTAATGAATGTAATAAGACAGAGAAAGAAGTAAGATATAAGAGGTCATAAGAAAGAGAAAAATCTCAATATTCACTGATACATGCACTGTATGACAACATAGTAAAATCAACAATTCTTCAGTTTGCTAGCTACAAGATCAATATGTGAAATCAATAATGTTGCCATTCAACACAATAACCAGTTAAAAATGTTAGAGAAGGGGAAGCTGGGATGGCTCAGTGGGTTAAGCGCTCACTTTGCAGCCCTGGAGCCTGAGGATCGAATCCTGGCCCCGGCCCAGACAGACCCATATGCTGAGCTGGGGTGTGCCCCCAGTTCAGTTCTTGCTGGAGCCTATGTGGGAGGCTCCCGGCCCAGTTCCTGCCCTGCACAGCCCCTTGCCTACCTGTGCAGTGAAGCTATATGGAAAACTAATGTTGTAGACTATGGAGACTGCTCTGGGCCCTCCCACTTCTCTCTGTTCCTCTTTGTGAAAAAACAATAAAAATAAATCTTTAAAAAAAAATGTTAGAGAAAACAATGTAGAAAGATTAGTATAAGCAACTCCTCCTTTTTGAGGAGTTGTTCTGTAGAGGGAAGAAGGAACATGAGATGGTAGCTGAGGGGGACATGTATTAAGGGAAAGTTTAAGGTAGGAGCTAAACAGAGTGTACACTGAAAGGAGTGATCCAGTAAAGAACAGTATCTTTGAGGAGGGGAGAAACAATGAGGCCCAGGGCAAAAGTGGAAACGTTGGCTTTACTTGGGAGCACTGACAGTTTAACCATTATAATAGAGAGGAAAACGAAGAGCTGAGAACATGTGTAGGGGTTGATAGCATTCTTTAGATGGTTTCTATATTCTCAGTACAATCAGAAACAAGGTCATGAGAAAGTGGGAAGTGTTGGAAGTTTGAGGAAAGAGGAGAAGTTATGAAATAATGGTCTATAAGAGTATGAGAGAGGGAATCAACTAGGAAGTGTAGCAGGATTGAAGGACATCACTAAAGATCCTCCTAAGGTTAGTGGTCATAAATTAAAAAGGATCCTTTAGGGATGCTAGGATAGCTCAAAAGGTTTAGCACTTGTCTTGTCACCATGAGGTCTGGGGATTGAATCCCAGCCTCGGCCTGTGTAAACCCTTATGCCAAACTGTGACGCAACTGGTAACCACAGAGACCTGCAGTGAAGGTTCTTGCCTCCCATGCGGGAGGCCCTCATTTCGGTTCCTGCCCCATGTTGTCCCACATCCACCTGTGTGGAATGAAACTTTGTCACAACTAATGATGTATAGCTATGAAGACTGCTCTGGGCCCTCCTCCCTTCTCTCTCTCTCTCTCAAACAATAAAAAAAAAAAATCTTAAAAAAAAAAAAAGATCTTTTGGGATGTAGGATAGTTCAGCTGTTGAGCTCTTGTCTCACAATCGCGAGGTCCAGGAATTGAATTCCAGCCCCAGCCCATGTAAATCCACATGCTAAACTGAAGCACAGCTAGTAACTGCCAGGATGGGTCAGTGGTGAAAGTGCTCACCGCCCATGCAGGAGGCCTCCATTCGAATCCTGCCCCACACAGCTACATATTCACCTGTGTGAAATGAAATCGTGTCACAACTAATGATGTACAACTATGAAGACTGCTCTGGGCTCTTCCAATTTCTCTCTCTTGCTCTCTCTCTCGCTCTCTCTCTCACTTTCTCTCAAAAACAATAAAATAAATCTTTAAAAAAAGAAAAAGAAAGATTCTTTACCATCATTGATCCATGAGAGAATATCACTCAATGTTTACCATTGTTTTACCCTTATTCTTGACTTTAACTTTTTTCCCTAGCAAATATCATTTGTTGATGTGCTATTGAAGAGTAAATGGAGAGTTATATTTATTCAGTGTTGAGGTTTTCTTCCAGAAAAGTACAAAAGACAAAGAGAGAAACAAACGAATAGCTACACATATGGAGTAGTGACTGTAGGGTGGAATGTGAATTCTAAGCCAGACAAGGTAGGCGGTGAGGTAGGGGATGTGAAAACTCAGCAGGTCAGTGGGTAGCAGGTTCCATTAGGGTTGAAGAGTGATTGAAGTTAGGCTCTGCTGAAAGATAAGGAAAAAATAATGGAGAAGATACTATTGTTGGCAATGCATGGTCTCAGGTATGACTCTGGGAGTGGGTGGGTTGGGGGAAGGGGAAGAAGGATCACTGAGAGTGAGGGGATCAGAACTAAGACTACTTTTTTTGTGACTATTAAAATCCCTAATAATTAAGACAGGCCTAATACTGAAAAGAGAGGCAATTAACCAGGGGCTAAATCTTCAGGAAATAGAGTGATGGCCTGGAGGTCAGATGACTGCAAAACATTGAGGTAAAGCAAGTAGTCCACCAAAATGATAACTTTCAGAAGAGGCAAGTAACCCTTAAGAAGTCAATAAGCAATAGACAAACAACACAATAAACAGTAGACAGAGAATGAACAGACAATTGAAGAAGTAATATCCCAAATGTCCACCAAACATGTAAAGAGAACCAACCTCAATGGTAATCAGGGAAATGCAAGATAAAATAAAATGCTATTTCACATGTATCAGAATGACAACAATGGAAGTGTCTGAGAGCACAAACATTAGGAATGCTGTAGGAATAGGAGCTCTCATATAAATGTAAATTGGTACAACAGCTTTGGAAAACAAACGTGGCAATATAGAGTAGAGATCAAGATGTATATACTCTTTTTTTTTTAAGACTTATTTTACTGTTTGACAGAAGTTGAAAGAGAGCAATAGAAGGGAGCAGGGCCCAGAGCAGTCTCCATAGTTGTACATCATTAGTTGTGACATAGTTTCATTCCACACAGGTGGATGTAGGTCCGTGGGAGGTGAGAACCAAACTGGGTTGCAAGAATCTTTGCCAGTTGCGCTGCAGTTCAGCATATGGGTTTGCACAGGCCAGAGCCAGGATTCAATCCCCAGACCTCCCAGTTACAAGGCATCCCAGCATCCCCAAGATGTGCATGCTCTTTGACCCAACTTCTCCCCTTCCAATATAAACTCTAGGGAAAAGCTCACACATTTGTGGTACAAGATGTCCACAAGGGTGTTGATGGCAATGTTATATGTAATAGATTAAAAAACAACCTAAATGTCCATCAACAGGAAATGGATAAGTAAAGTGTGCATATTCATTCAATGAGCATGCTCTAGCCTACGCACTGAAAGTGAACGAACTAGAGATGCAAGGGCTGTGGTTCAATTCCAAAAACCTACAGTTGACAAAAACCAGTCAGTTGTAGAATGATAGGTATAGTGTGCTAATACCATTTTTGGTAAAGCTTAAAAACAAGTAAAACTGCATATTACTTATGAATGTATATATAGTAAAAATGTTAAAACATGGACAACAAGAAGAATGCACACCATTTTAGGACAGTGACCCACGGTAGAGAGAAGGGAGCAGAATCTTGGAAAAGTACAAAAGGGGGTTTCTATTTGTAATATTGTGTGTGTGTGTGTGTGTATGTGTGTGTGTGTGTGTGTGTTTAAGATGAAGCAAATAGGGAAAATGTTACTACTTGCTAAATGTGGCTGTTGGCTATATTATGCTATTCTTTTCTGTTCATCTGAAATACTTCACAATGGAAAAAGCTCAAGTCATATGTAGAATAACAGCACTTCAGAGATTACATAAACAGTATTACAAAAACACACTTGTAAATTTTATGTAATCCCATTGCTTAGTGTCAGTCTGTCAATTTGCAAGCATTTCTGGAACACCCAGAAAAAGCATGACAGTGCTCTCAGTGTCCAGACACCTGCATAGAATAAGCAGAATGTCCAGATGTCAAAAATATGAACATGCCACTCAAAGAAACATAATTCATCATGACAAACGTGCATCAAGAGGAGCCACGAGCAGTGCTGGTGGCTTGGTTGAGAATGGGTTGAATTTGACAAAAAACTCCTGAAATATTTCCCTATGGCCCATACCTCTTCAGTACTTTGAGTGACTACTTTTCTCTAGGCTTTCTCTGGAATGGTACATGCCTCTCTCTTTTCTGTGTGATATATAAACAATTATTTAACAAATAGATATGATGGCTTCCTAAGTGTCAGTCAATGTACACACACACACACACACACACACACACACACACACACAACCCATGTACTTTTCATTCCTTTATCCAGGTCCTCTCTCTTTCATTGCAATCATCACCCATACCCCTCTGTCTGTATTGTCCCTGGGAATGTGAAGCCCTGTCTTCCTCCAGGACTGTTTGTTGCCAGGAACCTAGCTAGGGCTGCTTTGGGGGCAGGATAATGCCTTATGATTACTCAGAGACACTACAATTGACTCTAAGGACATCACATTTATCTTTGATGCTTTTATGATTCAACAAAAAGCTTGAAAATGTGGTGGGCAGGGAACAGGGTAGATTTAGGGGAGTGTCCTGAAAGACAGGTGGAAACAGGATGAAGCTCTTATATAGGAGAATACCAGATCATCAGTTTCATGATTGCTGCAGCCCCAGGCTTCTGTCCAAGGATCCGAGAAAAGCACTGAGTCCATCCATCGCAGGTAGGTGTGTTTATTTTCTCCAGTGGTCCTCCTGGGACAAAAAGCTTTAGAGACTGGAGAAGCCAGAATCCTCTAGGAAATATATACCTCTTCTCATTGCAATCCTTACTTTTCAAGTTTGTTTGGTTTTTGACTGAGAGGGAGACAGAGAAACAGAGAGGGCGGGGGAGGACCCAGAGCAGTCTCCATGGTTGTAAGTCATCAGTTTTCATTCCATAGGTGGGCACAGGGCTGCGCAGGGCAGGAACCAGGCCCAGGGTCTCCCACATGGGAAGCTTGCCCCAGCAAGAACTAAACTAGGGGCACACCCCAGTTCAGCATATGGATCTGCACCGGCCAGGGTGGGGAGTTGATCCTCAGACACCAGGGCTGCAAAGCAAGAGCGCAACCCGCTGAGCCATCCCGGCTTCCCCTACTCTTTAAGTCCTAACATTGGCTCTGGTGCAGCCTAGGGGTCACTGACCTACAATGGTCACCACCAGGAGGGCCAGAGTATGGTCAGGGAGAGTCTTAAGGCTGGGACTCAAGTCCTTATCCTAGGAAAAGCTAATTAACCTTTTTATTTCTTTTATACCCAGAAATAGGAGGTCAAATCCCCATTCCCTGTTGTGGTAGCAAGTTTCCACCACTTCCAGAGACACCACTGGGCCAACAAGCCCAGCCTCAGAGACCCAGGTCAGGAGGGCTTCTGCAGGGCTGGGCACGGGAGGGATGAGAGCTCCACCTGAGCCCTCCTGAGAATCCTACTGCCTCAGAAATATGTCTAGAGGTTCCCACAGTGAGACTGGAGCATATTGTTTCAGAAAATTTAAGAATAGCCCAATGTTCATACAAGGTACTTAAATCTCTAAATGCACAGCTTGTAATTTAATGTTGTGAAAATTTTAATAACAGATTTTACTCCTCACAACTTTAATAATTATTGCCAAATTCTACGTTGAAAATTTAAGAAACAGACTCTTAAAACCCACTAAGCTTAGTATTGTTGGTCAATTAAAAAAAATAATTTTTTTTTATTTTGGAATATGTTTAGATTTACTGAAAAGTTGTAATGATAGTACATGGAGTTCCTGTATACCTTTCACCCGGCTTCCTCTAATGTTAACATCTCATATGAAACAATGGCACATTCATCAAAACTAAGAAATTAACACTGGCATAATATTATGACTAAACTATCTACTTTATTCCTATCTCACCAATCTCTCGCTAATCTCCTTTCAGTGTTCCAGGATCCAATCCAGGATGCCACACTGGATTTAATCCTCACGTCTCCTCAGTCTCCTCCTTTCCATGGCATTTTTCAATCTTATTTTTCATGACCTTAATAGTTTAGAAGAGTAGATGTTGTGGATGTGCCTTCATTTGGGTTTGTCTGATCATGATTAGATTGTGATGATGCGTTTGGGGGAAGAACATCTCATCATATCAGAGAGTACATGATAGCACTATGGCTTATATGGGGATGTTAACCTTGATCACTTGGTGAGGGAGGTATCCCCCGGGTTTCTCCACTGTTAAATTCCTGGTGTTCCCTTTCTAATTCTTGATTCTTTGGGAACAAGACTCCAAGTCCAGCCCACATTCAAGGTGGGGGAGGAAGGATTAAGCTCCACTTCTTGAGAGGGAAAATATCTACATACAAGTCTCTATATTATTATAGTTCTTGTGGACTATGTGTCTTTGAACACTAAGATCATAAATCAACTCTGTAACAGGCACAGTCCAAGAGTGGGAATGTGGAATATACCACATGGATGCCTGTGGATGAGAGCCAGCTGCTCTGTTTTGCACCATTCTCCATGGGAGCGGGAGACACAACATATTCTGGGACACGTATTTTGTTCTGCTTGCTCTCAAAGATCAGGGTTGAAGTATGAAACCATAGATATAGCTGTTAGGGGTTTTTTTTACCCCCTCTTGTCAAATAATGGACTTTCTGATGCTATGACCACACTATAAGCACCATCTATTTTATTTGCATTACCAGAGGCCCCTTGCTGTCTTCAAATCTATGAATCTGAGGCTCGCGGTTTTCTTTCGATTCTCTATTTCTGGGAATTCTTTCTGCTGGTTGGATACCCTTAGCACACCTTTTCTGTAGAAAGGAAAGTTGAGGAAGATTAACAGGTAATAATGTATTAATAACGTGTTAAGGAAGATTATTGAGGTTTCTTCTTGTATTTGTTTGTTAGGCCTGCCATAACAAAATACCACAGACTGGGTGACTTTAATAGAAATTTATTTCTCACAGTTCTGAAGGCTGGGAGTCCAAGATCAAGGCACTGGCAGGTTGGGTTTCTCTGAAGACTTCTCTTTTTGGCTTCCAGATGGCCACCTTCTCACTGTGTCCTCACATGGCCTTTGATTTGTGTGCACCCGTTTTTGGCGCCTCTTGTGTGTGTCCAGACTTTCTGTTCTTATCAGGACAGCAGTGAGATTGGATTCAGGTCTATCCCAACAGCATTATTTGAACTTATTCACATCTTTAAAGGTTCCATCTCCAACGACAATCACATTCTGAGGTTGTAGAGGTCAGGGCCTCATATGAATCTGGGCACAGGAGGATAAAATTCAGTCCATGAAATTCTTTAAGATGAACAAGACTGAACTTGCTTTGAAACCTAGAGATTTAGGTAGTAAGTACATGGTTGTTTCAAGCTTTTATGTAGACTGCAGATGTGAGCTGGTCTATTTTCAGAGCCCTATGATTTTGTTCCCTTGAAAGGATTAGATTAGCTTTCTATATTCATTCCCTATATGTGCTGGGTCTAATAGTAGTAGTAGAAAGACTGGGTAGACCACACAGAAAGTGGAATGAAAATTAAGACAAAAAGAAAGAAAGAAAGAAAGAAAAAAGAAAGAAAAATAGAGCAACAATGATTAGCTGTTTTAGTCATTAATGCCTAGAAAGAAGTTTATGTCTCCCTGAGTGTGATTGTCATTGATTTATGTAAAAATTTATCACTTTGTTAAAAGCTCCACAAACTTATTTTTGTCCCAAAGGGTAAGTCCAAAAACCCATGGCTTTACCACACTATTTCACCTCACCTAGGTCCCCTGCTCTTTCTCTACTGGCCACCTCTCTGTTCCACCCCAGGACCAGTCCTCAACCAATGACTAACAAGAGTCCAAAGTATGCATCCATGATGGTAATCAACTCTTCTGGTTTGTCTAGGACTGAGCAGTTTCCTGGAATGTGGGTCTTTCAGTGCTAAAGCTTTTGGTCCTGGGAAACAGAGATTCTTGGTCACCCTAAGTACAATCCCCTTTGAATGACATACCTCTGAAACTCAAACTACTGCTTAGAGTTCCTCAACAGGATTGACCTTCAGTTCTCTGTAGAAATAACCCACTTGATAATGCATTTCTTATGGGTTATCTTACCTCCTCTCTCATTCCCTCCACTCCCCTAGCATTGCTTCCCAGAGCCACCTCCAAAGAAACTACTTGCTTTTTTTTTTTTTTAAGATTTATTTTTATTGTTTTTTGACAGAGAGAGAAACATACCAGATAGAGACAGACAGAGAGAAGGGGAAGGGCCCAGAGCAGTCTCCATAGTTGACAGCATTAGTTTTCCATATAGTTTCACTCCACAGGTGGGCACAGGGCTGCACAGGGCAGGAACTGGGCCGGGAGCCTCCCGCATAGGCCCTGGCAAGAACTGAACTGGGGGCACATTCTGGTTCAGCACATGGGTCTGCACGAGCCAGGCCCGGGATTCAATCCTCAGGCTCTGGGGCTGCAAAGTGAGCGCTTAACCCTCTGAGCCGTCCCAGCTTCCCCACTACTTGCTTTTTTAATGTGCTTCTGAGGCAGCCGAACTAAGACAGTTATTATTTCTTGATCTCCCTATAAGAAGGTACTGGGGGGTTGAGAGAAAGTTGTTTCAGAAAATAGGTGTTGCTGATACAGTTACAATGACACAGGTGCCATGGGATCTTTGGACAGGTGGGCCTGGATGGTATAGCCTGGGGGCAGTGGCTGGGCTTTTATCTGCAATTGGATGAGAGTCATTTGTGCCTGCGGGGAAGCAACTTGCCTGTCCGAAATGCTGACAGTTTCGTATCTCTGATGATGGGGTAATGGTTCTTGCTTCAGGTGGGAAGCTGAGAGCAGAGGAGGTTGCAGCAGTCTGGAAAGGTGACCAGCGATGGGTCAGAGTAGTTGTAACTTGTAACAGGCTGGAGAAAGTTGAGAGAAAAGTGCAATGTTCTTTCTTTGTGAAAGAATGGATGTGTGATGGGAAGTACATTGGTGACCCTCAGAACAACGCAGTGATATTCCTTGTGTGGGGGTGAGGAGGTGATCAGCTAAGTATCACCCAGGCATCTACTGGGGGCCCAGCTCTGTGGCTGTCCACGTCTGCTGTGGTGGTGTGGTTCACGATGACAGGAAGCCCCTCTGGGAAATAGGTTGTGGAAGGGATATGAGCAGCTCTGTACTTTCCTGGTAAGGTTGAAGGATAGTGAGACATCCATCAGAGACTTCCATGGAACCCTCCCATGGAGGATGCGTGGAGACACAGATTCTAACGTGGTTCATGATGTAACTGTCTTCCAGGTTCCTCCCCAGCTTTGGGAGGGAAGCCAAAAGTGACTGCCATGCTCAGGGCTGCGTCGTGTGCCTTAAGAGGTTTTCACTGCTCCTCGGTCCCTCTCTCAGCAAGAATGAGCAGCAAAAGGGCAGATGGGAGCTGTGCCCTGGCTGAGAAAGTGGCTGTGATCACTGGGGCCACAAAAGGGTGAGTGGATGGTAGTCCCTGACTGGCTCATGACCAGGAGATGTTAGTGTCCCCATCCCAGAGCACGAGATGCCGTTCTCACACATCCCTGCCTGACACCCCCACTGCATTACACAGCTCTGGCATTTCCAATTAACTCCAAATCCCAGCATCTCTTTCTAAAACATCTGGTGTCTAAGTTCCAATGATGAGGTAATTGGAAAACCAGCTGCTTCTGAGTCAGTCAGAGCAGTGTTTGAATCTATTGTCTGCCACTAACTGCATAGGTAACCCTAAGCTATGTAAGTTTCTTTTTTTTTAATTTATTAAAATATAGCTAACGTACAATATTAATTAGTTTAGGTATATACTGTATTTATTCAACATTGAGCTACTTATTATCTTCATCAAGAGAGGCCTAGCTCCTCATCCTTCATGTGCACTGGGCCACTGTCTTTTAGGGTCCTGGTCTATTAAGGAGAAACCTGAGTCTGTTTGTGTCTCAGACTTGAGGGTCTTGTTGAGTGCAGAGTACCCACTGGCCCGAAGGCAATGGGGAGGGAGACGTCTCAACACCAGTTCAGAGAGCTTTCATTGAGAGGCTGATCAGACGTACCGTTTCAAACAGGACAGAAAACAACGGTGTTGTCTCGTTTCAAGATTTATTTATTTTTTATTGTTTTGACAGAGAGATACAGAGACAGAGAGAAGGGGGAGGGTCCAGAACAGTCTCCATAGTTGCACATCATTTGTTTTTCCACGTAGTTTCTTTGCACAGGTGGACGGGGCTGCACAGGACAGAAACTGGGCCGGGGTCTTGCCCCGGTGAGAACTGAACTGGGGGCACTCCCCAGTTCAGCATATGGGTCCACACGGGCCGGGGCCAGGATTTGATCCTTGGTCCCCGGGGCTGCAAAGTGAGCGCTTAACCCACTGAGCCATCCCAGCTTCCCAGTCTCATTTCAAACGTAATGTCAGCCTATTGACACCTTGAATGTAGCCCAGTGAGACGAGGCTGACCACGCCCACCATTTAATATGGAACAGTGCTGTTGTCTTCTGTCCTGTTTAAAATGGTACATCTGGTCAGTCTGGTTATTGATGAACCTTTCCTCTTCATATCTTAGCCTATACCCCTCCAATTTCAAGCATTCTCTAACTGCCACACTGGTCCCTGGTCTGTAACCAGTCATTACCCCAGGTAGGAAGAGGGGTCAGTTCAGGGCTTCAGGGGTTCTGCCTTCCTTCTGGCCTTCCATACTCTCTGACATTACCAATTTAGACACCTGCATTTTAGAACGGGTTAATCACTCAAGACTTATCAGACCCCTAGGATGTTTTAAAATGGGTGTGTCCCCAAAGCCCAGCCTTCATAACAAATGAATACATTCAAAATTCCAAGCTGCCCGGATAGTTTAGACAAGAGAGAGAAATATGCCTGCTGCCCTTTGTCATTGGGGCTCAACCAGCCCCAGTCAGGAGTGCTTCAGACCTCCTCAATGTAGCGAGAGGGGAGCTGAACACGTTTTTCAGCATAGAAGTTTTTAGAGAAAGTGCAATTTATACCAGAGGCCTCTGGCTAGACCAAAGGGAGAAAACCCTGGGCAGGAGTCTCTACAATTTAGGCTGAGTGCACGGCAAGTTTACAAATGTTCTGATGGAACATTACTTTTTAAAAACTCCCTTGACCTAAAGTCTTCTCATCTACAGAATACTGTCATTATACATGTAGTTATGCAAATTAAATGGGGTAGTCATGGTGAAGGCCTGATAGATAGAGCAAGGGTGAATAGTTTCTCTTCCCCACTCCAAGGATTTGAAGGTAACTCTAGTCAAACTGCAGACCTCAACTGGTGCCTTATGATCAAGCTCCCAGGACGAGGGTGGGAATGGCAGGAGCCTCACAGCCATCTCTGACCCCAGGATCGGCCTCGCCATCGCCCGGCGTCTGGCCCAGGACGGGGCCCACGTGGTGGTCAGCAGCCGGAAGCAGCAGAACGTGGACCGGGCGGTGGCAGCGCTGCGGGAGGAGGGTCTGAGCGTGACGGGCACCGTGTGCCACGTGGGGAAGGCGGAGGACCGGGAGCGGCTGGCGGCCACGGTGAAGGGCTAAGGGGTG
>PVKE010015066.1:0-33999 GCA_004027555.1 Craseonycteris thonglongyai
TGTCTTTGTAACTTTCAGTTTTATATTCCACCTATAAGTGAGGTCATATGTTTCCTGATTCTTTCAGTCTCACTTTTTTCGCTTAATAAGATGGTCTCAAGGTCCATCCATGTACAACCCCAACTTTGACACTAACAATCCCCCTTACCCTGCTTATTTTTCTAATAGCACATATCACTATACAATTGATTTAGTTGTTTCTTATTTATTGTCCATCTCTTTCCCCATAGAATGAAAGCTTCATGAGAGGTGTTTTGTTCACTTCTTTGCCCCCAGCATCTAGAATGGTGCTTGGCATAGAGTAGATGCTAAATAAGTGTTTGTTGAATAAATGAAATCTTAATTATCAGGCTATTTGGGGATGTCTCAGGTGGGAAATCACTTAAGTAAGACAGTAGTCCTCATTCTGCTTCTCCCTTGCACAGTGACCTTCCACAAACCTTCTTTGCTCCCTGGAAGCTGATGGGGTGGGAAAAGATGGTCAATCCAGAGTCCCTTCCCAATCTGAGTTTTTCTAAAGCTGTGACTTGTCTAAAGCAAGCAACCAGCTGTGACAAAGAAGTGGTCAAGTACCTCTCATGTGGGTTTCCTCGCATGGAGACCGGGAGAGGACATTGAAAAGGCTGGAGTCCATGCAGTGCTATGCAGTATAGTTAAGATAGTTGTTTTGTTTGTTTGTTTGTTTTTGAGTTACATTTTCGCCTTCAGTACCATTCCTTCTCCGTGGAGATATTACTAGAGCCATGTTTCTGCTGCTTGAGTGAATTGCACGTGAAGCCTGGCTCCTCCTTCTCCAGGACCCTTCCCCTGTGTCAGCCTACCTACCGGAAGCAGCCCCATGTACTTGACTCTCGTTTCCCATTTTCACCTTCCAGCCTCCCTGCCACCCTCTCACCCTCCATCACTTGTGCTCTGTGACTTCCTTTGGCCTCATGTTGAACACAGTGCTTGTTCTTGCCTTTTGCTCTGGTCAGCGGGATGTGAGCAGATGTGATGCCAGTGATGGCTTGAAATAAGCTTAGGCTGGCCTTCTTGAGCCTCTGTCACCATTGTGAGAGAAGCATGCCTTTGGCAGCCCACCAGAGTCCAAGAAGAATTGAGGGATACCTAAACTTACCTGAACCAAACTCAAGGTTAGAACCAAACTCAGCTGAGCCAAGATCAACTTAGTGAGATCAGCAGAGCTGCCCCAGCCAACCCACATATATGTGAATGAGAATAAATGATTGTTTTAAACTATCAGCTTTGGGGTGGTTTGTTATATGGTGTTACTGGCTGTAGCTGACTGTTAACACCAGTCTTTCAAAAACCAGCCCAGGGTACTCCTGCTCCCAGAAAACATTCCTTTAACTCAAACACTTCCCCTCACTGTAGGAATTTCAGGTGTGTTTCAAGTCAGTTGGGGTCAATGATTTATGGAGACTAAGATAGGGACTTCCAGCAGATACAAGAAAAAAGGGGCAAGCACTATTGCTCAATCATGCTCTTTGCTGTCTGTGCAAACAAGAAGAGCAAGGATGGAAAGGATTTAGAGGAGCTAGTTTGATGAGGCTGGGGATGGCTTTGTGCCTTGGGGTGTTCTGCCCACCCCCTCCATCCCTGATTCTTTCTACAAGGCCTCCCTCCAGGACATGGCGCCGGGATTCCTTTGCCTTTGGCTTGAAATGTGGTCTGACCTAAGGTTCTTGGGTATATGAGACTGGGCATTAGGGCACTACTGTTCTGGCGCGGAGATGACACCTTCCAAATGGACATTGTGGATGGTTAGAATCAAGTCTTATTAAAATATCCTGCTTTGCATATTAGAAATGTCAAGAGAGAAGCTACCTTTTCCCCTTCCTACCCAATGAAAAGATGATGTTTCTAGTGCTTACGTGAATTCCAAATGCTACTGTAAATTCCATTTATTATTTATACAGCTTCAACTCCCTTGAGAACCTGAGTGCTTTACAGGAAGGAAGGAGCATCAAATCCATGTGGTGTGGGGAGGAACTCAGGAGGTAGGATTGTAGGGTGCAGGGAGAGGGTCTGAGGGTCATGGTGGTGTCAGTAGAGAGGAGGGTTGGGAACCCAGATGAGTGCTGGTGGGATCAGTGTGGACAGAGCTGAGAACCTCTAAGATCATCTGGGCCTAGGATATTTTTCTAACTTTCCTGGGCCTGAGAATTATGAGTCACTTGTTAAAAATACAGATGTCCGGATCCTTCCCCTGGAGATTCTATTTTAGTAGCATGAAACGGGGTCCAAAAATCCACATTTTTAATAAGGACCCCAGGTGATTTTGACAACTAAGCATGGGTAGAAAATAGTGACCTATCAAACTGCCTCGTTTTATAGATGAATAAAGTGAGCCCCAAGGAGGGGTTTTGCCCCAGATTGCAAAGCCCATTAGTATTAGAGTTGATCCAAGAAAAGATCTCTGAGAACCGAATGGCATGGTTTTGGATGGCTGGTTTTCAGCCATTCTGGGACTGTCAGTGTAGTCTGCAGGTTCACTGCCCTCTTGATCCCCTTTTGGTTGCTTGCTTTCTTTTTTTAAGAGCAGCCAAAGGTAGAGGTCCTGGAGTCAGAACCAGGCTGAAATCCTGCCTTTACTTCTGACTTGCAACCTTGGGCTACTTGTTTAACTTCTCTGAGCCACGGATACAGGCATTACATGAAATAATTTACCTATACCTAGAAAGTGCTCAGTAAATAATTATTATTTCCTACAAAGTGCTAGACCCTATTCTAAGCTCTGTAATAACCTGTATTAACTCATTTAATAATACTTAAAAGCCTATTGTTAACCCCATTTTAAAGTTAAGGGACATAGAGAATACAGAATTAGAATGACTTGTTAAAAATCATGCATGTAGCAAGTGAGGGGCAGAGGTGAATTTGAATTCAAGAAACCTGTAGTTCTCCTTTCCTTTGAGGGCAAGGCCAGGGTCACACTCAGTGCGGCCCCTGGTGTAAGTAGACATAAGTCCATGGTGAACTCAGTTGAGGTTTAAAGGCAGGACAAGAAATGTACTTCAAACATGGCTGAGCGTCGGGCATGGAGCAATTGGAGAGAGACAGCAAGAGTCCTTGAGAGAGAAAGGCCTGTACACAGGGAAGATGGGACAGGGGCTCCAAGACCAACCCCTGGGAAATAAAGACGGATTTCAGGCCAAATAATTAGCATCGAAATGCGCAGGAGCCAGGAAGTTTCCTTGCCTTGTCGCCTGCAATAAAGAAAAATCCAGACTGAACTGGCTGCTTCCATTAGAAGTGATGTAACGAGCAGGCTTTGGCCTAGTTTTCTTAAAGCAAGCGGCCCCCTGGCTCTCCCACACCCTTCTCACTGAATCTGCAAGTGACCTCTACCGCCATCTAGTGTTCTGAGCTGCACTGCACAGGCTTGGGGGGAAAAGGCTGAACTACAGGAACCTAGAAGGTGGCTCTAGTCTCCCTCCCAGCAAAGATAAGAGCCCCTTATCTTGGTAGGGACTTTTATTTTGTTCAAAGCTTGCCTGTACTTTTTACTTCCTTAGATCTTGTCACCAATCCAGGGAGGTGGGCAGAGACCAGTTACTCCATTTTATGGGTGAGGTGGCATGTCCTTACCCGGGAAGGGTCTTGCTTAAAAACAGCTTTCTGAGCTATTGAATGGAACTAAAACTAGGAGCCAAGTCTTCACAATACCAATTTCTGGCCCAAAAATGACACACAGAGGCACTGTCAGGTCCTTGGACAAAGGAATGGAAGATTATTTTGGATGTCTCGGGTGCTTCTCTGCATAGAGGGGGTCCCATTTGAGCTCAGTGACAGGTGATTTAATTGGGAGGTTTCAGAAGAAGATGAATACTACGTCTCCAGCACTAAACACTAGTATGGGACAGTGCCTAGAACTTATCTAGTTCAGGTCCTCTGTATTAAAGATGAAGAAACCAAGACTCAGAGAGGGGATGAGATGCCTAGGCTGACATCATCACCCGGTGACAGAACCATGGTTATAGACTTTCCTTTCCAACTGGTCTTTCTGTTTTACACATGCTGTTGTAATAGCTGGTATGTGTGGCTGCACCCGTTCAAGCAGATCAAACTGTTTCAGCCCAGAGTGGAAATCAGACTCTAGGGTCTTGCAAGTCCAACTTTACAGGGTGCAAGAGAAGAGAGGAGCCCCTGGACAATCATGTTTGTTTTAGCGTCTGTAACATCAGCAGATCTCAGACTGTTCAAATGAAATCTTAGGCAGAACTCAAGTCTGTAGAAAGGATAAGGGTGGTGAGTGAGGTAGAGGTGATGCTGGCTCTGGGCATCTCTGCAATGCCTGAGCACGAGGGAGAATGCAGATGGGAAAGCAGAACATTGTATAAGGAGCATTGAATGTGGAGTCTTAACATCTGGGCTGCCTTTGGTAGGGACCGACTCCCTCGCTCTGATCCTCTCCCAGTGTCTTCATTCATAAGATAATCCAATCGTCCTACTTCCTAGGGTTGTTGAGAAGATCAGATGGCAGGAATAAGGAGATGGGTGAGAAAATGTTTTGTAGAAAGTCAAGGGACATATCACAAACGCTTTCTTTGCTTCTTACTCGATGAGGTACAATTTATATACAATAGAAATAAATGCACAACTCTTAGATGTTCAGTTCTATGAGTTCAGACAATTGTAAGCTGGGAAATCACTCCACAAAAGAAGACATAAAGCATTTCCATCATTCCAGAAAGTTCCCTTGGGCCCATTGATAGTCAATCTTTCCCCCAGGCAACTACTGTTCTGATTTCTATCATCTTCGCTTAGTTGCTCCTGTTTTAGAACTTCACATGGATGAAACCACACAGTATGTACTCTTTTGTGCCTGGCTTCTTTTGTCCACCATAATGTTTTTGAGATTTGTCTAGGTTTTTCTTTCCTTCGCTGTGGAGTAGTATTTCATTGTAAGGACTTATTATTGTTTATTTTCCTGTTGAAAATATTTAAGTTATTTCTAGGTTTTGGATATTATGATTAAGGCTGCAGTGAGCATTTTTGTGCCTATTTTAAATGTACATATGTATACATTTCTGTTGAAGTGAGAGTGGAATGCTGGAGCATTTTTAATGTATACTTAACTTTATTAGAAACTGCCAAACAAATCTCCAAAATAGTCATACTGTTTTACATTCTGACAGCAATGAGTGTGAGTTTTAGTTGGTCAATAGAATGAATATTTGGTACTGTGGGGCTTTTTAATCATAGCCATTCTGGAAGGCATCCATGTCTTGTTTCTTATCTGAGGGGAATGTATTCCGTCCTTCACTATTAAGTACATGTACTACTAGCTATAGGTTTGTTGTTGTTGTTATTGCTGTTGTTTTATAGATCCCCTTAATCAGGTTCAGTCTTACTAAGAGTTTTTATCGTAAATTGTTGTTGAATTTTGTCAAATTGTTTTGACAAAATTAATACGATCATTTGTTCTTTCCCTTTAAAGTTTTAGTGTGGTAATTACATTTTTTAGTTTTCTCATATTGAACCTTCCTTGTATTTCTGCTATATATCTCACGTGGTTATGTGTTTTATTCTTTTTATATATTGCTGGATTTGGTTGCTATTGTTATGTTGAGAAATTTTGCTTCTATGTTCATGAGGATATTAGTCTGTATTTTTTTCTTGTTCCTATCTTTATATGTTTTTGGTATCAGGGTAATGCTGGCTTTGTAAAATGAATGGGGATATGTTCCCTTCATTTTAATTTTCTGGAAGAGATTGTGTAAAATTATTATTTATTCTTTAAATATTTTTTAGAATTTGCCAGGGAAACCACTGGTCCTGGAAATTTCTTTTTTGGAAAGTTATTAACTACAAATTCAATTTCTTTAATATTTATAGGACTATTTAGGTTATTTATTTTATCTTGAATGAGTTTAGGTTGTCTGTGATTTTCTAGCAATTGTTTGATTTTTCTCCCAGTCATTGAACCTATTATATTGATGTAGTTGTAGTATTTCCTTGTTATTCTTATAATAACTACAGGATCTGTAGTGATAACTCTTCTGTCATTCCTGATGTTAATAATTTGTGTCATCTTTCTTTTTTATTTGCCAGTTTTATAAGGCACATTTAAATTTTATCTGCTTTAAGTGCATCCTACAAATTTACGTATGTTATATTTTCATTTCATTCAGTTCAAATATGTTTAAATTCCTTTTGAGATTTCTTTTTTGACATATGTTTTTTTAGAAGTGTGTTGTTTAATATGACAGTGTTGGAGAGTTTTCTTTTCTCTTTTTCTTGTTGATTTCCCTTTTAATTCCCTTATAGTTTGAGAACATACTTTATATAATTTTAATTATTATAAATTTGTTAAAGTTTGTTTTATGACTTAGGATGTGGTCAACCTTGTTCAATATTAAATGTTCACTTAAAAAGAATATGGACTAGCATGAGGCTTTTGGTTAGGTAAATGTTCTGCTTGCCTCTTCTCATGGCCACATCAAATTTACAACTCAACTACAGAGCAACCATCATTGAAAATCACCTGAAGTCTAGCCAAACAGAAGTCCTCTAACTGAGGATACACAGAAGAAGCTGTGCGGAGACTGATAGGAGGTGTGGAGATGGAAAGGGCTGGTCCCTTACCCATATGTGGGAATTAAAATCAGGAAGGATGTCTTGGCTGCAGAGGTACCCCTGAGGAGCAGCAGGTCACAGCCCCACATCACACTCTCCAGCCCAGAGTTCTAGTGATGAGGAGAGACGCTCCCATAATTTTAGTTATGTAAGCCAGCAGAGATTGTGGCTGAGTGAGACTGAGGACTGCTGGAGTCTCAGGCATTCATTTGAAAGGTCCCCTGCAGGGACTTAGCTGCTTTGAGCTCCAGCACTGGGGCAGCAGCCAGAAAGGTGCTGGGTACATATAAGGAGGAACTAAATTGTCTGGTCAAGGTGAGGGCTGGAGGGGCAGCTTTCTTCTAGACAGAAGTGCTGGCAGGAGCCGTTGTTCCTGGTTGAGCCCTCCTCTCACCCAGCCTGCACATGCAGGCAGGTGCCATATCTGAGTCTCCATCAACCTTGCTAACATCATTTGCCCTGCCCCAGTGATTCCCTGAGACTCCACCCCACTCAACTTGCAGGCCCACCTAAGCCACTTCCAGTGGCTTTTTCACACAGATGGCCTGTCTTAGCTCATGCTGCAGACTTCTCTAAAATCTCTCAAAGGTTCACCAGCCCCAAAGAAGCAACATATGGGCTCAGCATGCCCTGTACCTCTTGCTCAGTATACCCAAATCCATCTCTAGTGGCAGCCAGCCTCAGTTTGCAGCTTAGCCTCTTCCAGGTACCTCCAAGCCCAGCTCAAGTGACAATCATCTGCACATCATTTAGTGGCTCATACAAAGGGACTCCAGGCAGGGGGCAGGCAGTGTCTGGTCTTGGCCTGTACCAGAGCCCCTCCCAAGAGGTCCCCAAACCAACATACCTGGTGGGCAGCTTCAGACCACACCAGAGAATTATCTAACCACTTCCACAAATGACACAACCAAAGGAAAAACTAGTCAGGCACCAGATCCCCACTAAAATGAATCCTGCTCTGTAGGGTCACGCTGCACAACAGCGCCTCCACTTTAGTCATAGTCATGACCAATCAGCTTGAGGGTCAGTCTCTTCCATTGATGTGCCAACAGCAATCAAGGCTCAACTACATTAGGAAAGTACACACAATGCACACAAAGGACACTCATGGAGCATCAGTTCAGGTAACTAGGTAGACTGCAACACTGGGCCCCACAGGACACCAACTACATAAGGCCATTCTACTAAAGCCAGGAGACATAGCATCTCTACCTAATGTAGAGAAACAAATATAGAGAGGCAGCCACAGTGAGGAGGCAAAGAAACATGTTCAAAACACAATAACAGAAAAAAACTCCAGAAAAAGTACTAAACAAAGTAGAGATGAGAAATCTACTGGATGCAGAGTTTAAAACACTGGTTATAAGGGTGCTCAATGATCTCAGGGAGAACTTCAATGAAGAAATATGAAACATAGAAATGGAGATAGAAAATATAAAAAAGAATCAATAAAAAATGACATACAATAACTGAAATGAAGACTACATTAGAGGAGCGGATGCTGGGATAGCAGAGTAGTTGAACACTTGTTTCTCAATTGAAAGGTCCATGGTTCGATTCCCTGCCCCTGCCCCAGCCTGTGCAAACCCATATGCTGAATGATGGAGCAACTGGTAATAACCAGCATGGCTCGGTGGCAAAAGTTCTTGCTTCCCATGTGGGAGGCCCCCAGTTGGGTTCCTGCCCCATGCAGCCCCACATCCACCTGTGTGGAATGAAACCATATAACAACTAATGATATACAAGTATGGAGATGGCTCTGGGCCCTCCCCCCTTTTCTCTCTCTCTCTCTCTCTCTCTCTCTCTCTCTCTCTCTCTCTTTCTCTCTGTCTCTCTCTCCCTCTCCTTCTCTCCAACAATAAAATAATCTTAAAAAAAAAAACTACATTAGAGGAATCAGCAGTAGATTAGATGAAGCAGAGGATCAAATCAACATTTTCAAAGATAAGACAGCAGAAAACACACAATCAGAACAGCAAAAAGGAAAAAACACAAAAAATTCAAATAGTTTAAGGGGCCCCTAGGACGTTAAGTATACCAACATTTGTATCATAGGGGTACCAGAAGGGGAAGAGAGCGAGAGTAAGGAATTGAGAATCTTTTTGAAGAAATAATGACCAAAAAATCTCCTAACTTGGTGAAGGAAATAGATGTACAAGCCCAGGAAGTGAAGAGAGTCCCAAACAAGATGAACCAAAAGAGGCCCACACCAAGACACATCATAATTAAAATGCAAAAGGTTAAAGACAGACAGGATCTTAAAAGCAGCAAGAGAAAAACAGTTACTTACCTGCAAAGGAGCTCCCATAAGACTGTCAGCTGATTTCTCAACAGAAACTTGGCAGGCCAAAAGGGATTGGCGCTAAATATTCAAAGTGATGAAAAGCAAAGACCTACAACCAAGATTACTCTACCCAGTAATGCCATTATTTAGAATCTAAGGACATGGGATGCCAGGATGGCTCAGTGGGTTGAGTGCTCATCTTGCAGCACTGGGGTCCAAGGATTGAATCCCAGCCCCAGCCCATGTGGACCCATATGCCGAACTAGGGTATGCCCCCAGTTTGATTCTCACTGGGGTATGCCTCTCATGCAACAGGCCCCCAGCTGGTTCTTGCCCCGCACAGCTCTGCACCCACCTGTGGAATGAAACTGTGTAGAAAACTAATGCCGTGCAACTATGAAGACTGCTCTGGGTCCTCCTCCCTCTCTCTATCTCTCTCTGTCTCTGTCTCTCTGTCAAAAACAAACAAACAAACAATAGAATCAAATGACAGACAAAGAGCTTTCCAGACAAGAAAAAGCTAAAGTTCATCACCACCAAACCAGTATTACAAGAAATGCTAAAGGGACTTCTTTAAGAAGACAAAGAAAAAATATAAATAATAAAATGGCAATAGCTACATATTTATCAACAATTAATTTAAACGTAATGGAGTAAATGCTCCAATAAAAATATATAGGGTGTCTGAATGGATAAAAAAATAAGACCCTTTCATATGAGTATGCTGCCTATAAGAGACCCACTTCAGATCGGAAGATACACATAGAGTGAAAGTAAAGGGGTGGAAAAAGATATTTCATGAAAATTAAAACAAACCAACAACAGCAAAAATCTGGGATATCAATACTTATACCAGACAAAATAAACTTTAAAACAACGGTTATAACAAGAGGCAAAGAAATACTCAGTAATTCTACTTCTGAGTATTTATCTGAAGAAACCCAAAACACTAGTTCAAAAAGACATATGCACCCCTATATGTATTACAGCACTATTTACAATCATCAAGATACGGAAATAACCTAAGTGCCCATCAATAGATGAATGGGTAAAGAAAAAGTGGATATATACAATGGAATATTACTCAGCCATAAAAAGAATGAAATCTTGCCATTTGCAACAACATGGATGGACCTAAGTCAGATAAAGACAAATACCATATGATTTCACATATATGTGAAACCTAAAAAAAAAAAAGAACAAACAAAACAGAAACAAACTGATAGATACAGAGGACATTTTGATAGTTGCCAGATTGGAGGGGGGCTGAGGGAATGTATGAAAAGGAGGAAGGGATTAAGATGTACAAATTGGTAGTAACAAAATAGTCATGAGGATGTAATGCATAGCATAAGGAATATAGTCAATAATATTGTAATAACTATGTATAGTATCAGCTGGGTACTAGATTTATCCAGGTGATCATGTCATAAGTTATATAAACATGTAATCATATATTGTACACATGGAACTAATATAATATTGTGTGTCACCTATAATTGAAAAATAAAATTATTTTTTTAAAAGTAAAGAATGTATATGCTGCTTTTGTTTGGGAAAAATAAGATCTAATCAATAAGATCTAATTTGTTGGTGGTGTTCAGCCATCTGTATCTGAGTTAGGAATTTTCTTTCCTGTTCCCACCCAGAATTATATTGCTGCTTCTAGAGCTCTCTGTTCATGTGTTGCATTCATATCTAGGGATACCAGAGGGGGAAAAAGAGTAATTCACAATTGGTTCAATGGTACTTTGAATTATGTTCCTGTTCTCCTGTCCACTTGGCATGATTTACTACATAAAGTCCTTAGAACGTCCATGTATTCCATCCAGGTTTAAAGTTGACTTAGGAAAACTATATCCTCACACTTTCAGTTTATGAGGTGAGAATGGGGTGGTCCTCATCCCTAGTTCCATGACTCCTACTCTACCCAGTTAGTGTATTCTACCCTGAGGCTACAATGATTGCTTTAGAAATGAGCATATGACACAAATTATGCAACAAGAGTCATTTCTGAGACTTGTGGCAACCAGTGGAAACCAGAATTTCTTCCCACTATAGTTAACTACTAGAATAGAATCTTGTCAGGTTTGGAAAGAGTTTGCCTGAAAGTGAAAAGGTGCATTGAGAAAAGTGGGCTTGAGAGGGAGAGACAAACTCCCAATTATCAAGTACGTAGATGCATTCATTCCTAAAGCTATAGAGGCACTTTCACATTCTCGACTTGTAAGGTACATGAGCGAACACAAACACAAACACAAACAAAACACCCTTTTCTGCATTAGGCAGTATCAGCTGGTGTTTCTGTTAATACTGAAAGAATCTTAATACATATCTTAAGTTTCCTTTCAAACCCCTTAATTCAAGTTCCTTAGTCAATATTCTAGGTACCGTATCCATTGTCCCCTTAAGCCTTATGATATAATCCCCTTCTTTGAGATTGCAATTCGCTGATTTCATAGTTGTTCAAACAGAAATGGTTGTCCTTAGAGAATCTCAACATGAAAACTGGCCAGAGAAGCACAGAGCCAGAAAGTGTGTGTACATGTCTGCATCTGTTGGTGAGATTAATGTGCAAGGCAGGCTGTGGGCCAGGTTTATTTTTAATAACCAGAAGCCAGTCTTACTTTTGAAATGTGCTGCAGCTTTCTGTGACGAAAGGGAAAAGATGGCTTATCCCTCTGTTCCCTCACACCATGGAATCAAAATTTCTGGGAATTTGGAGATGACATAGCTTATTCACCCCAGAACTCAATATACAGGAAGGAAAAAAAAAAGGGGGGGGGGGCGAGGATGGAAAAAAGACAGATTTTTTATGGATGGGAAAGGAATGTTATCAGTTTCTCTGTAGTGTCTTGCTGTTTTTGCTAAGATTCATCAGGCTCTCAAATTATGGGGAATATAATTTTGACAAGTCAGTGGGGCATATATCCAGCTTGGCAGTCAGAATCGTGGAGCCCTAGAGCCATGGAGGCTTTGAGCTTGTAGCCCAATATTTTACTGATGGAGAGAAGGAGGACTCTTAAAGGAAGGGACTGTGCCCAAGGTCACATGGAGAATGAACAGCAAAATGAGAATTATACTGCAGTGTGGCCTCTCCACCTGTATCCCAAAGCCTTCCTTTCATAGTCCACACAATACAGACCTCATTTACAACTTTCCCATAGTTGCAAAGGTGCCCATTGAGGGGGCCCCTAAGGTATTGATATGCCAACTTGGCTTGGCTACCCTCCACCTGTCTGTCACTGAACCATCTGGTAGTTCCCACAGGGGTCTGTCTAGCAGCCAGGTTGACCAAGCAAGGTCCAAGGTGTGGAAAGTGTGGCCAGAGCCATGTCACTTTATTGGGCCAATGGAATGTGAGTGGAGGTGACATATATTATTTCAGGATAGAGGCCTTCAAGTAAGCCTGCCTTCCTATAGTATCCTCCAACAGGGATTATTGAGTACCTATTCTGTGCCATGCTCTGTGCCAGGAAGGCCCTGTGGGCACAAATTTTCCCTGCCCTCCAGGAGCTCACAGCCCAGCAAGGGGACAGATAGGGAAGCAGTTGTCACATGAGGTGATTAGGAAGGGCCAATGCTCTGTCCCAGGCGGGATGGATCAGGTAAAAGAGTGGTCATCTCTGCTGGGGGTGGGGGTTAGAAAAAGCTTTATCAAAAACACAGACCCTGGGAAAGCCGGGACGGCTCCGCGGGTTGAGCGCTCGCTTTGAGGCCACGAGGACCGAGGATCGAATCCCGGCTCCGGCCCAGGCGGACCCACATGCTGAACTGGGGAGATCCCACAGTTCGGTTCTCTAGCTGTCTCTGTCTCTGTCTCTCTCTCTATCTGTCAAAAGTAAAATAAAAATAAATATGTACTGAAGATAAAATAATTACTCTCTATAAATATTTAAAAAAAGATATAAAACAAACAAACAAACAAAAAAAAAACAACACACAGACCCTGAGCTAGATCTTGAAGAACATGTTCTCCACATAAGCGGTGTACGTAAGGGAGTTTCAAGGAGAGAACTGCCTTCACTTTCTTCACTTGTGGCATTTATCTTACTCTGTCCTTCTTGATTTCACCCACATGTCTGCCAGGTCTCCTGCAGCTCATTTGCTGTTGTAATTAACTTCTTTGTGCCTCAGTTTTCTCATCTATAAAGTGACTATAGTAATGTTTCCTCATAAGAGTTGTTTTAAGGATTAATTTGTTCAATATGTGTGAATATGCATGAAGAATATGCAAGAGACTGCAGTGAGTGGTAAGCCCCCAGAAATTGTTTTAAAAATATGCTTTATATATAATACATGCTCAAAAAATATTTCCTTGATTCAAGTGCTTCTTACAAGTAACTTCAAGTAACCCTTCATCTAAGGTAAAAAATTTATTCTACCTGTTGACCTTCCCCCGTTCTCTCTGTTCTCTCTCTCTCTCTCTCTCTGTCTCACACACACACACCTTCTCCCAAAACAATAAAATAAATCTTAAAAAAATTTTTTTATTCTAGCTGTTGGGAGCTTCTAGTAGCCTCATGTCTGCTCTGAAAAGGGCATTTCTTCCTTGCATCAGCTAATTCTCTCATCTATATTGGTGTCATTCAGTGATCAGCCAGGACTGAAGGAGCACCTGCTACTAAAAGTCAGAGAGACACAAAAGAAGATACCTAAGGCCTGACTCTGAGACTTAGGAACCAGCTAGAGAAACACAAGTTATCTTGGCTATAGCCATAAAGAGCCACACAGGACAACTTTATTTTCAGCTTGTAGGGAGCATCATCACTAGAAAGGTGGGCATGAGAGAATCATCGGATTTGGCAGGAGGTCCCAATGGATTTGCAAATGGATTCTCCAGCCAGTATTACAAACAAACGCACTGGGAAAGAGAAGACCTTGTCCTCTAGGGCTACAAAGATGACAAAGCAAATGCCAGGACTCACCTGTCTCTTTCTCTCCATGAATTCTTTGAGGCATAGGAAGTAGATTTCTGAATATCACAGGAAGACAGGCATGCTCTTGAGGATGGTCCAGAAATAACAGTACAGTTACTAGGGGTCCTGGGAAGACTGGAGATGACACAGGCCCCAAGGAGGTATGAGAGTTGAGGGGCCACATCAAAGAAGGCAGAATTGAAGTCAGGAGGAAAGACCTGAGAACATGGACTCTCCTTTCTGATGACTGTGCAGGACCCATCTACAGATTGGAGTTTTGGCAGCAAAGGCAGTTTCAGCTTTTGTGTATCATTTCTCTGACTCAATGTTTTTATATGTTGCTTCCTGTTTATTAAATTCTATTTTTGATAACTTTGTGATGAGAGCATTAGCAGCATGCTTGTCTCGTATTTCATATCGTCCCAGGGGGACTAGGTGGAGTGTGTGTGTGGACAGGAGGATATGCCAAAATAGGCATTGACCAATGACATCGATGACCAGGAGAGTTCATGGAAAGATGCACTGACAAAGTAGTTACACACAGACATCTATCCAGAGAAAGCCTGAGGTTGACTGATTTTTAAAAAGGCATAGAATTCAGAACTAGGCAAATGTGAGCAGGAAGAGGTGGTTCTTGACTGAGCCTTGAAGTATAGCTGGACTTTGCATATATGGAAGGAAAAGAGGTGGTATATCAAGATGGGAAACATAATTTTTGAAGCAAAATTGCAGTAAATGAATATTTATTGAGAATCTACTATGGGTACTGTGCTTGTCGCTTTCTGCATGAAAAGTTGAATACATTTCTGAGTCTGGCCTGTGGATCAATACTGTACTAATATTTAATTAACAAATATTTATTGGGTACCTACATTGGGGGGAGGATGTTTACTCCACCCCACATGTTGACACATTTCACATATTTATTTATTTAATCAACAAATATTTACTGAATGTTTTCTTAGTGCTTAGGATGCCTCAGTAAACAAAATAATGATCCATATCCTTCTTGAAGTTTACATTTCAGTGAGAGGAGGTAGGAAAATAAACAATAGATTTAACATTATAATGGTAACATTATAATTATACAGCATGTGGGGAAGTAATAAATGCTATAGAAAATGTTGAGTGTAAAAAAGGGGATTAAATGTATTGGGGTTGGGGGCTAGATTGTAATTTTAAATGGGATAGTTAGGGTGGGGTCACAATGAGGTAAAATATGAGCAAGGAACTGAGTGGGAGCTGAAGGAATGCGCTATGGAGATACCTGGTAGAGAACAGACCAAGCAAGGAAGTAGCAAGTGCAAAGGTCCTGAGGTGAGAACAAGTCAGGTGCATTTGAGAGATGGAAAGGAGGCTGGCGTGGCTGACTAAGTGTGAGGGAGGGAGAGAGTAGAGGTGGTGAGGGTCAAGGGTGAAGAAGGAAAGTCAGGGTGTTTGGGTCTTTGCAGACCATTGTGAAACTTGGCTTTAATGCTGAGATAGGAGCCCTTGTGGAGCTCTGAGCAGAAGAATGACCTAATTTGCTTTACACTGTAACAGAATCACTCTGGCTACAGTGCTACTCCGGCCCAGGTGAGAGATGGCTGTAACTTGGACCAGGGTTAGTAGCAGTGGAGGTAAAGGAAGTGATCAGATTCTGGATATATGAGGACTGTCTGGAAAAAAATCCAACCATTGTCAATATAACGAGAACAGTTACATGGCAAGATGATATCCAGACAGCCCCCATATGTCTATATATTATGCATAGGTATATGTTATATATTATATTATATAAATATATAAGCATGTATAATATATATTACATGTTGTATCTATATAAACAACTTTACTAAGATATAATTCATACTCATCGGTATCATATAATTCACCCATTTAAAGATACAGTTGCAAGAAAGATGCCAAGGTTTGTTTTTTTTTAATTTATTTTATTGTTTTTGACAGTAGACAGAGAGAGACAGAGACAGAGAGACACAGAGAGAAGAGAGAGGGCTGAGAGCAGTCTCCATAGTGGTACGTCATCAGTTTTTGACATGATTTTGGTCCACACAGATGGGTGTGGCCATGCAGGGCGGGAACTGGGCTGGGGGACTCCCACATGGGAGCCATACACCCTCGAGCTGGGGGCCAACCTAGGGGGCAAGAACAAAACTGGGGGCCTCCCACATGGGAAGCACACCCCAGTTCAGTATATGGGTCCACATGGGCAGGGATTTGATCCTTGGTTCCTGGGGCTGCAAAGCAAGTGCTTAACCCGCTGAGCCATCGCAGCTTCTCCAATGCCAAGGTTTTGAAACTGGGCAACCAGAATTATGGAATCGCCACCTGTTACAATGGAGCAAGAGAGCCGGTTCATGAGGTGGGAAGAGCAATAATTTAGTTTTGGATATGTTAAATCTACAGTCAGTTGCCAATGCCAGAAACCTGGGAATTATTCCAGACTCTTCCCATTCTCTTACCATCCACCCCAAGCCCTACATCTGATCCAACGAGTCAGATCATTTCTGTTTCCAAAATACATACTGAATAAGTCCATGTCTATGGCAGATAGGGTACTCAATCGATCTTCCATGTTCTCTCCTGCATTTCCTGTTGTCCTCTGCAGTCAGATTGGAGTCATGTGACTGCTTCTGGCCAATGAAGCCACTGCTGGGGCTGATGAGGTGGGTTATAGGACCACAGTTGGGTTTGACAGGATCAGGACCTGGGTGAGAAAAAGCAAAGCACTTGCCTTGGGTGCAGTAGTTAAGTGGGGGCCAAAAAATCTGTAAATACAATAAATAGTTAAATGCAATAATTAAAAAATGTGAATGTAATGCCAAAAATCCACTGTGAACAAAATACCAGAATTTTTAATTGACATCAACTCTGCACTTGCAAGACATGGAATCATTCACCTCAACCAGATCCCTGCTCTGTCAGGAGCTGTCTTTTATGAACATTTTTGATATTTGGCTCATTGTGGACTTTTTTTTACATTAATTTGAATTTTAAGAAATATTATAAGAAAGTAGTATTTATCTTTATTGCTGGATACTACTGGTGCCTTCATAAATGTTGTGCCTCACCTGCCTCACCCTAGTTCCTCCTCTAGATTCGAGGTGACAATAGGAGGGCTTGTGGGAAGTGGCAGCCTGTGAGGCCAGTGTGGATGGGGAGGTGCATGTGAGAGGCAGCCAGACGGTGTGAATGGCGGCGGGAGGAGATGTGCAAGCCTGCTGCTCACTCCTCCCTTTGGTGTTTTCTGAGGAGGGGGCACGAGGGAGATGTTGTCAGCTTCCCAACTGTATTGCGTATCTGCCCACCAAACTTGTGAGCCAAGTGCCTGCTTTTCCAGTGAGGTTGCTGGGGAACCACTTGCCCAGGAGGTGGGAAGTGCTTCATGGCTGAACTAGGCCTGGCTTTGGGGCTGTTCTGAGGTGGTCCTTAGGAACCGATGGACCCCCATCTGCTCCCGTAGCGTGCTCACTCTGACCCACTTTCCTCCTCACTTATAGCCCACATGTGAACACTGGTCCTGGCTGTGACTTCTCTTGTGTGGTCTCTGTGGAGCCCACCAGCCTCAGATCCCCAGACCCCATGGGTGTGTGGACCAGTCTGTGTCGCTGATGTCTCAGATTGTTCAGACCTTGAACATAACCTCCCTCTGTGGTCTTGCAGGCTGTAGCTGGGAAGTATACCCTGAACATCCACTTAGGGCCTTGGGCACATGCTAGAAGGACATCCCATCTTGCACAATCAGAGTCAAGTGAGACCTCTGCGTATGGAGGACATGGGTCGGATGGTCAAGACTGTCAGATTAGGAGCCTGCTGTCTCAGGCTCTGAATGAAGACATAAGAGGGGCAGAGCGGGCAGGGGAAAGGCCCTGGCTCAGAAGTCTACAGACCCAGGTTCTAGTCGTGGCTGCTGGGCTACTTACTTAGATCTTAAACAAATCCCTTTGCCTTTCTGAGCCTCAGTTGCCCTGTGTCATATTATGAAATTAGGCTGTAAGGGCCCCAGTGTTTCAGAGTATATACTAGGTACTGTGGGAGAGGCTCAAGAAGAGAAGAATTTATGGCTCTGTTCTTGAGGGTGTATCTGCTGTTTTCAAAATGATGCCGTGTGGCAAATCAACCCCTAATCAATCTTAGTGCATTAACACAGCAATTATTTATTTGTGGGCTTGCAGTGCTGCAGGACAGCTGCCACTCAGTTGATGAGGCTGGCCACAAGGCTCTAAGCTGCACATTTGGTACAGGTTCATGCCACAGATACAAGACATGTATTCTGCTCCGTGGTCACCACGGTGCAAGACAGTAAGTCAAACTGGGTAAGCAGGTGTCCAGCCTCTGCTCACTTCACATCATCAGATGCCCATTGGCCAAAACAAATCACGTGGCCACCCCCAAAATGAAGAGGTAGGGGAGTTTATACCATCCACCATGAAGCTATGGCAAAGATATGACTACATAATACTGCTACAGGAGAGTGAAAATTGGGACCAATAATTCACCCTACCATAGTTGGGAAAGATAAGACTAACCCTGGGGATATGAAAATGTGCTACCCACCAAGGTGTGGCCAGTCCACCTCTACCTGCCCCTTAGCTGACAGTCTCATATCTGCCCAGTGGAATTGGTATTGCTATCCAACTCAGATTTCAAGGACACCCTTGAAGGTTAGGTGTCATGTGATGGGACACCCAGAGCCTTCCATACAGCAGACAGCACTAAGAGGGACTCAGTAGCTATCTTTGACTGGCTCTTTTGTATTTTTCCAAACCTGATGTCAGCTTGCTAGCTTGAGCTTCAGCTTGTTGAGTCTGTCCCACTGTGTCTTCATTCCTTTGTATCACTGTGCAGAGCCTGGAGCCTGGGAATGAAGCCAGCTGAAGTGCAAAGCTGAGCAGTTATTAAAAAAACCAGGTCCTGATACATAATTGGAGCCCCTAGATACAGCCGTGCCTGAAGTCTTCCCAGTTACATGAATCAATACATCCTTTTTTTTGGTCTTAAACTAACATTTTAATTGGGTTTTCTGTCCCTTAAAATAGCAAGAATGGTCTGTGCTTACTACAAGAGATTACCTTCCAAGGAGGACTTCACTTGGGAGGGAGGGTGGCAGGTATAACCCAGCCTTAGTGTGGTATAGAGCCTGCTACTCAGAGTGCGTTTTTTGGGTCAGAAGCAGTAACGTCACTTAGGGGCTTGTTAGAGACGCAGAATCTTGGTCTCCCCTCAGATCAGCAGAATCAAAATCTTCATATTAATACATTTTAACTACAGCCCCAGGTGATTCACATACACATTAAAATCTAAGAAATATTTGCATTGAGGAGCAGGACAAGTGCCTCCATTTCTCTGGGCTTTCCTTTGGGACTGGGTACAGGTTAACAGTTGTCTGGAGTTGGAGACCAGGGTTTAAATCAGGCATGTCCAGTCTATGGCCCAGGATGAGGCTTTGGATGAGGCTCAACACAAATTTTTAAGACATTATGAGATTTTTTTTTTTTTTTTTGGTGTGATCAGTTTTTTCCTCCTCCTCTCATCTTCCTCCTTCTCCTTCTTTTCCTTCTTCTTCTTTAGCTCATTAGCTATCATTAATGTTAGTGTATTTTACATGTGACCCAAGACAATTCTTCTTCCAATGTGATCCAGGGAGCCAAAAGGTTGGACACCCCCGGTTTAAATCCTGGCTTTGCTACCTATGAGTTGAGGGGCAATGAACAGGTGTGTTTTTAAATACCTATGAGCCTCAGTCTTCTTTTCTGGAAAATGGGGACAGTAGCAATAGCTGCCTGTCAGAGTTTTTGAAAGGACTCAGTGTATTTAACTCATGAGAAGTGCATAGCACACTGCTGGGAGAAGAGAAAGAGCTCAAAATGTACCAAGGATGATTAGTTCCACAACTCCACTGTAGGCCTGCTTCATGTTTAACCCATCTAAGCACTTCTGATGGATCAAGTAAGACAACAGCTGGCAGAACATTTTTAGAATGTGTAAATTGATGAATAAATCTTATAAGATAACCATTCACAAGGGTTGTCTCTTCTCCATGTGGTTAGCAGTTGGTTGGCTTTGACTTGTACCTTTGAGCAAAGGGTGGAAGCCAGGTAAAGAAGAGAGGTCACCAGGAGGGGGCGGTGCTCTGAGAGTCAAAAGGGCAAAGAGCTCATGCCTCCTAGGGAGAGGGAGGAGCAGAGCATTTGGACAGGCTGTCCTGGCTGAAGACAGACCCCAGAGAGGCCTGGTGCTAGGCCAGGGCTTGGGCGTTACCTAGCAGGCACCAGAGATAGAACTAATCAGAGTGACACTGGCTTTTCTATGTCCTTTGACCTGCTGGAATATGACACTATTTCTCCATCTGTGTGGCTTCCATGTTGTACAAGCCACAGAAGAACTCAAAGTGGCCTTGATGGCCTGACACAGTCCAGCCCTACTTCAAGGGGGAACACAGGGTGTATGATGGCTTGGAAGTTGGTGAAGGCCATGCGGAAGGGAGGCCTGCTGCCTGGGGGTCACTCAGGAGGCGTGGTCTGAGGCCTGAGGCCTTTTGTTAAGAATGCTGTGTGTGGCTGAGTTGGGCCACCAGCCTCATTGAGACCATCAGCTGAGGTGGGGGTGGAGTCGGAAGAGACACTGAATGCTCCAGAATGGGATCTGCCACAGTCTCCAAGAGGGCACATGGATCCTCTGCTCAAAGGAAGCTGGGCGTCCTTGGTTGTGCTCTGGGAACCACCCCAGGAGAGATGCCAACTTTGGCTTTTGAGATCTGTAGTGGTGGGGAAGTGGGAAGGGATGGAAGTTTATTAAGTACTATAATTGCTCACGATCGATCTCTGAGGTACCTGTGGTTTACAAACGACACTGAGAGTGAGAGGTTGGGAAGCTCTCCCAAAGCCAGCTTCAGGCATGAGGTGGCATTTACAATGCGATGAAGAGAATGGACCAGAAGCCGGTGGACTCAGGTCCCCTCTTACTACCTCCTTCATTGCTTACTCTGTGAGATCACGGACGAATCACATCACCTCCTGGTGCATTCGTTTTAAAAGTGGGGATAAAAGCAGCCCATTTGCAGGACTGATGTTAAAGTCACCCATGGTAACACATTAAAGTACACAGTGCAGTAGATGGGACATATGAGGAGGTAATGGCTGCTGACTATTATCTCATTCAGAATCTAGTGGTCTAGAGGGACTAAAACATAGGGTGGTGAATCCAGGGAAGGCCTCTCTGAGGAGGTGACACTTTAATTAAGATATAAGAGAACCCTGTGGGACAAGAGATTTATTATAGTCTTACAAGCAGAGGAACTGTGAGAAGTGAAGTTTGGGAAGGGAAGGAAGAATTGGAGGATCAAGATTAGAGCCAATGAGAGTTGTGAGGCCTAGTGATGTAGGCGGGTAAGCTGGATCTGTAGGGACATCCATCATGGAGCAGGCTATGGGTATCTTCCATCTCTCTGGGCCTGTAGTCATGCACCTGGAGGTAGACCTCAGGTAGTTGTTGGTCACCAAAACCTGTAGTTGGGAAGATGAGCTGGACACAGAACAGAGGAGAGAGGACAAGCTGGGATGCTCCAGGCACCTCATCAGTGTGATCTGACTGCTATGATTTATTGAGAATAATGGCTGATGCTTCACTTCCTCCTTCCAAATCTTGTGCAATTTCCCATTTTGGCCAGCTCTATCCCAGAACCATGCAATAGGGAGGTTCTGGGAGATGTAGTTTCAGCTTATCCAGGTTGATAGTACAGCCATCCCAATGATGGTACCCTAGTTACCAAGACAGAGAAAACAGAGAGGAGCAAGTTTGGCCTGGGAAAATTAGGAGTTCTATCATGGACTTGTTTAATTTGAGAAGGTCCCCCAAAACCCCTGTGTCCTACTGTTCACACCCTGTAATCCCCATTCCTTAAGTGTGGGCTAGATTTAGAGACTCACTTTAGCAAATAGAATTTGGCAGAGGTGACAGAATGTCACTTCTGAGATGAGGTTGCAGAATGACCATGGCTTCTGTGTTGGCTGTTATCATTCTCTTGCTCAGGTTCCCTGAAGCATGGCAGCTGCCATGCTGTGAGCAGTCAGGAAAGAGGCCTCTTATGCTAAGGGACTGAGGGAGACACCAGGCCAACAGCCAGTGAGAAACAGGGATTCTCAGGCCAGTGACCTACAGGGAACCGAATCCTGCCAACAGACACATGGATGAGCTTAGAAGTAGGCTGACAAGATGTCCCATTTTAAAAAGGACAGAAAACAACATTACTGTCCTGTTTCAAATGGTGCTTAGGGTCAGCCTAATCTCCCTGGGCTAAATTTAAGGTGCTCATAGGCTGACCCTATACACTGTTTGACATGGATAGTATTTTTGTTCTCTGCCCCATTTCAAATGAGATGTCTGGTCAGCCTAGCTTGGAAGCTAAATTTTGGGATAGTTTGTTATGTAGCAATAGGTAACTCTCAAGTGGATATATGTGCTTGGAGTTTAAGGGAGAGGTCAAGAGTGGATATATATGTTTAGGAGATGATGATATTTAAAGCCATGGAACTGAATAATATTATTTAAGTAGAAATAGTAGACAGGAAAAAGCAGATATCTGAGGAGTGAGCCTTGGAGCTTCCCAACATTCAACAGTTGGGCAAGAGAGAGAGATTCAGCAGAGCAAGTGGATGTGAAGTACCTAAGGTAGAAGGAGGAAAAGCAGAGGGTTGTGGTATCAGGACTTAAGAGAAGGCCACATGTCAAGAAGAAGAGAGGGCTTGATGCAGCTGAAATGTCAGTCATGGCAAAGACAGAGACATGCCAGCTGGCTTTGGCTACATGGAGTTGTCTGGTGACCTGGACAAGAGCAGTTTGGAAGCCCAACTGGGGAAGACTGAGGGAAGTAGGACAGGGAGGTGATTTGTCCACCTGACTGTCGCATGAGGCATGACCAAAGAAATATAGACTTTCCCTTTCAGTTCCAGTATAACTGTGCTTGCTTTCCTATAAGTTTCTAGGCCTTGGGAAATGGCAGGCCAGAGAACACAGAGGTTGGGCAGGATGGAGCCTGGCTTTGGGGAACAGGATACAGCTGGAAACAGTTTGGTGACAGAGCCAGAGAGCTCAGGTGGAAAGCTTCATTAGTTAAGGTAGTTTCTTTGTATGGCCTAAGCTAGAAATCTGTCCTTCAGTCACTCAACAAACACTTTACAGTGTGTGAAGACTCAGGCATGGGTGATCTGTTATGAGGTCAGACATCATGCATAGGGAGAGGATTCAAGGTCTAGGGGAAGGTAGACATTTAAATAAACATTGTAGGACTTTGAGGTTAGTCAGGATAGCAGAGGTACATCCTATGCTACAAGAAAATGAGGGAAGGAGGGCCCGAGCTTGCCTGGGGGAGTGAATGAAGACCTCCTGAAGGGGGTGCCCTGGAGCTAAGGCCTAAAGACTGACGGGTTAGCACCCTAACAGGGCATGGGGAAGATTATTCTCAGTCCCGTCTGTCTCCTCTCTAACCCCACATGCTCTCCCTTGTTTACCAACTCCACCCCTCCCCTTCTCTCTCCTTCTCCCCTTCTCTCCCGCCTCCTTCCCTGGCCCACAATGAAAGGCCTTCTGTGGCCTCCCTCCCAGCTGATGAATTATGCATGCCCTTTGGCTGGTGTGCCTGGCATCCAGTTAGGGCTATGGCCGGGCTAATAACATAGATTAAAATGTAATTCATTGAGGTTGACATTTAAGCCCCAATGTGAATGGCAGGGAAGAGAAGCAGACTCTCCCAGACTTTGTGTGTGTGTGGGGGCCCTCTGAGCTGCCTGCACTTGCTCAGCTAGTGCAGGCCGGGCCCTCCATGGGGCTGGGAAAGGGCCCAAGGCAGGCACTAAGCCAAAGCAGCTTTCTTTTATTTTTTTTTAACATGGCAGTAATTTGAGGTTTACACAAGAGTTCCGACGATAGTACAGAAAGTTCCCATATACCCTTCACTGAGCTTTCCCTACAGTTAGCATCTTACTTAACCATGGTACAATGATCAAAGCTAAGAAATTAGCATGGGTACAAAATACCATTAACTAAACTACTGACGTTTTCCGGATTTCATTTAGTTTCCCACTGATGTCCTTTTTCTGTTCCAGGAACCCATCCAGAATCCCACGTTCTGAAGCAGGCTTCTGAGATCATGACTTTGCAAAGAACAGCCATCCTCCCCCGAACCCTAGGCTCGTGGTTCTCAAACTTCCAAATCCAGAGAATTACCAGGTTTTTTATTTAAAAGGAGCATCCTTCCTTAGACATTGTGATTCATTAAGCCTTGGGTAGAACTTTGGTGTCTATGTTTAACGAACACCCTAGGCAATAGAGAATTCTGGTTCTGACTAACACTCCAAACAAAGTTGGGTTTGTTCCTAGTTCCTTTGGCGAGTCACTTATCAACTTGTAGAGTCCCCTCTCCTCCCCTGGCCTCAGGACAGAGCAGGACTAGCCCTGTCACCTATAGTCATACCCTGTGGGGAGGAGAGCTGGGCTAACTTGGTGGCCAGGCCAAAACCCCAGAGAAGTCCTGCTTGCAGAGGAGAGGAAAAACCTTGACCTGCCAGTCACAGATGTGTACATTTTCTCATTTAATCTGCACAGTAACCCCTATACATAAATGCTATTTTTTTCTCCATTTTAGAGTTGAGGAAACTAAACAACTGTGATATCAAGTAAAGGGTTGCCAGATTTAGCAAATAAAAATATAGGAGGCTCAGCTAAATTTGAACCTCAGATAATGCAATACTGGGGACATGCTTCTATCTTAAAAAATGGTATTCATCTGAAATTCAGATTTAACTGGGCCTCCTCTATTTTATCTTGCAACCAGAATGAAGTGATGTCCTTTGGTCGTAGAGCTGGGAAGGAGGCCTCAGCTGGGCTCTGGCTCTGATATTTCTGGCACGGGGCACCCTGTGTTCATCGGCTCTATGCTGGCCCTGTGTGCACGTCAGAAGGCACAGGAGGTGGGGACCATGTGTATCAGTCCCCCCTCTGTATCTCCAGTGCTTGGAACAATATGGCAGTAAGTGCTTAATAAATATTTGTTGAATAAATGATTGGCTAAGTGCATGCATGAATGGACTCACTACTCCCTTTGTACCAAAGAAACCTGCGAATGATGGTTAAATGGAAAGACTAAGCTGGCAAGGTGTTGAGTGGCAAGCTTGACGATAAAAATGCAAAAGGAGTTTGAGGGTCCAAGGCCTCATGCCCACACCTGGGAACCCATAGCCCTTGCACCCTGAACACGGGCAAAGAGCCAGCTCTTCTCGTTTCGACCTGTGAAGGCCTCTGTTTTCCCAACTGGAAAATGGGATGGGGTCCCTTCCAGCTCTGGGCTTCCGTAATTCTATGTTTCTCACTAACTCCACTTTCCTGTGTGTTAAAAAATATGGCCAAATTAAAGGGTTTGCTGCTGACTACCAGCTCTCTATTTCTTCTCTCTCCTCCTCTTCCTTTCCCTCTTTCTGCTTCGTGACGATTTTCTAAGCACCACCATGGGACCTGCCTGGCCTTGGGTTCCTTTCCTCAAATGCTCCCTTCCACCTTGTCAGACAAAATCAGAAGCCCAGAGAGACCTGGCACAGCACAGTTCCTTGCAGACAAGGAAAGACGTTGGGAGTGCATTGTATCTTTTAAAATAGACCTGTTGTCGTCGGAATGTATTTTTAGCTGTGGGAGAGATTGGCATGCTCTCAGTGCCACCATCTGCCAAAGGCAGTTGCTAGGCAACCGACACTGACGACAGCAAGGGGATGACTTCACGGAGGATCTGGGGACCCTGGTGGCCCAATCCTGCTCCACTGTCTAATTCTTGCATGCCTACAGCCAGGCTCGAGGGAATGAATGGCTCCCCTCCTTCTGGGAGAGGCCAGCGAGCTGCTTCAAGGCCTGGGAACTGAGCACAGAGGATGATGTACAGGTAACAAGAGCTATCGGGCCACCACTGCCACTGTGATGGGCAGATGTTCTATTTGGAAACTTTAGATGCTACCATCATTTAAGGCTCTGGACTCTGAGTCCACAGGGTGCGCCTCCTTCTCCTGCAGCTACATCGGCACGGTCCACGTCAGGGCAGGCACTGTGTGCAGGCAGTCAGCCCAGAGCAGGCTCTATGGATGAAGCAGCTGGCGGGTGGCCAGGACCCCTGGCTTCTGGCCTGATGCTGCTTTTGCTCTCTGGGTGATCTGGGGTGAGTTCTTGTTTTTCTCTGATCCCCAATTTTGTCACCTTCAAAGTAAGGATATTGACCCACTAGGTAAAATGCATTTATAGGGCTAAAAAGCCATATAACCATGGAGTAAAATAATCCATGAGCCAGACCTGGATTCAGATCCTGACTTTGCCCTTTACTGATCACATGTGACATGAGGTGAGATACTGAGCTTCTCAGGTCCTCAGTTTTCCTCTCTATGAAGGACAATAGTAACACTCTCATCTTACGAGGATTTGACAAGACAGCACATAAAGTACGTGGCAGAGTACCTGTATTTTGGCCTGTTTTGGAGCCCAGTAAATGGATAGGTGTTATTCCATTTCTGTAGCAGAGATTGTAAAGCATCCACCACAATCACTCCTCCTCAGTCATATTGATAGACTCAGCTGGGCATGTTTCCAGCCTCCCTTGCAGCTATACTATCACCAAGGACATGTGACAGGAAGGGATGGGTACATCTTTTACTCACTCACTTATAAGAAGTGACTTCCCAGAATGTTCCCTCTCTTCGCCTTTCTGTAAGCCAGGGCATGGACGTGCCTGTGACACCATGTCGCACAGCGAGGTGACGTGCTGGGGGTAGGGCAGGGGCTGGCAGAGGCAACAAGATGGAGCGAACCTGGGTCCAGACACTAAAATGAGGACTGAGTGTGTGTGTGGTTTGCTTGGGAGGGCACAGGGCACAGGCAGGTGAGTGGGGAGATGAGAAAGGGGACAGACGGCAGCCAGTAAGGCCTAGCCACAACAGTGGAGGACTAGGCCCCAATTCCACGGGAATGCTCTGGGAAACAGTGTACAACACAGCTTTCAGGTGCAGCCAAGGGTGAGGGAACTGGGCCTCATTTATCGTCACCCCGTCAGTCCCCGGGGGCATCGGTGCCAGGCACTTCCAGTTGTCCTTGTGCTGCAGGCACAGGGAACGTTGGTAGCCCAAGGACAGCCCTCTGCCAAAGATGTAGATGGTGGCCATCAGGAGCCAGGCTGATGGGCATGGGTGTGGAAAGGGAACTGGGGATGTGGGCCCAGTACCACCAGCCCCAGCTACAGTTCTTCACGAGGAAAAACAAACTTCTGCGCTCTTCAAGCCACTATCCCGTGAGCAGTCTTTGCAGTTTAACTTTTATCCTAACTACTTTCATTGCCAAATGCTATGCACGTGGGAAGTCTGGGTTTTATGTAATCTCTCCGAGCTCCTGGACTCCATGTGATATTCATGGAGGTTATGTCATGGGTGGGGAAACAAGGTTAATGCTAAGGAGCAGAAATGTCTCAACAGAGTGTGCATCACATGGTGTTTCTGGGGCTCCAGCAGTAAACAGTGTGGGTCCTCAGAGAAGGGGCGGGTGAGTGTGGACTGGCGTAGTCAGAGAAGGCTTCTGGGAGGAGGCAGACTAAGCTGGCTTGATCACTGGAGAGGACTTGGAGAGATGAGGCAGAGGGCATGCATACGGAGTCATGGGGTAGCTGCTGTGCAGGTGTACAGTAAGCAGGTACCCGGCTGATATCGCTGCAGTGTGCTTTCGGGCCAGTGGATGATAGGAATGGCTGCATTCTGCATTTAGAGGTCTAGACTGCAAGATGCTTCTTAGCTGGGAGTGACTGGTGGGGGGATCCAGCTACAGGGCATGTCACCATTGCTCCTTGTGTTCTGACGAGGGGGAACTAATGGCAGATGCCCCTCATCACACACCTGGTGCGGCTCATGTCCAGGTGGCATGTCAGGGCTCCCTGAGGCTGTGGTCTGCCTGCAGTGAGGGAGCAGAGTTGATGTCCTGTCGTGCACTGGGGCTGGATGGCCAACCCATGCCAGGCATTCATGTGGACAACGTGTCCAATGGTCTCAGCATAAACACTCAAACTGTCTCGGGAGGCAGAGCTGGGGTCGCCGGGTCCATTCCCCTTATTTGCAGGATGCTGGCACTGAGCCCAGAGCAGCAATGTACTTTCAAGGCCAGCAGAGGAGCCTGAATTCAGATTTCCTGACTTCCCATGGTTGGGGTGGTCATGTAGCTGAGAGAGAGAGAGAGTTGGGGCTGCAGGCCTTGTGTCAGCTGCCAGCCACCTCTGAGCCTTGCTTATTCATGGAACCTCCAATCTAAGACAGAATTCAGGAGCTGATCAGATTGGTTCCTCTGTCTCCAGGCATGTGTCCATGTGTCCATGCCCAGCCACAGCAGCTGGCTTGAGCTAACCTTTCCTTGCCCTTCAAGTGCCCATAGCTTCCCTCTGCTACCTTTGTGTGTTCTGTGGTATGCCCGTTCTCCCCAGTGTCTAACTGCAGTCATTCCTGCTTTACTTTTGATTTATTTTAAGCTCTAGACACAGGTTGGTTTTGCTGATGACTATAAAGAGTGAGTTGAAATCAGTAAATCTATTTTACCCTCATTCTCTTGCCTTTATGTATGGAAGTGGGGTGGAGGGAAAACCCTAGCCCTTCAACCCCTGGCCCCCCTGGATTGAGGCTATGTAGGAAAGAATGAGGCAAGTCCACCAAGCTCCCTGGGGCCTAGTCATCCCCAAAGCTCTGGGGGGATGGGTGGAGGGCAGTGCCTCTCAAGAGACCAGTGGACTATTCAGCCTTGACCCAAACCCAGGCAAATGAAAACTGTCTTTTGCTGGCTTATTACAAATCCCATCACCTCTCTTCACTCCTCATGTCTATAAATGTGGAATCATTTTTCCTGTTCTAGATTTTCCTTGTGTTTTAGTCTCTGGAAAAATATGAGCAGCTTTCTTTGTTCTCCTTGGGAAATTTTTGCCTGCAATTGACAGAAAGAGAAAGAGGAAAGGGTACGGCCTTCAGCCCCCAGGGGAGAAGGGGAGACCTGTTGAGTTCTGTGCCCAACGTGGGTGGAGAAGTAGAGAGGCCTCTGTGGGTACCCTGTTTATGAGGAGAGTCAGACCAACAGGTCAGTGCTTATGGCCAACGCAACATACAAGATGGACTAGACTGTAGGGCTCGGGGGTCTGCCTTGAGCATACAGGCAGCAAGAAGGAGGGACTGTAATAGTTAGAGAGGATGCTATGGAGCAAGAAATCTCCATGCAGATGGTGACCTGTGGGATTGGGACAAGATGAGAAAAGAAGCAGGACCAGGAAGCTCTAGTGTTCAGGGGCAACAGTGAAGAAAGCAGGGGCCCCATGCAGCGAGGGGACAGGACCAACGCTGGAAAGCAAGGCTAATCTCGGGGGTAGATGGGTGAGGGAGTGGGGGGGCAGATGGCAAAGAACCAGGCAGGGCAGGGTGAGCAAGGGACAGTTATCCAATGCCAAGTCCAGTCGGGAGCCCAGCTGGTCAGCACCAGACCTCGGTGGCCTGAGAAGGCTTCGTGGGTCAGGGGAGTATCTGTGTCTATTTTCCAAGAGCTGTTTGGAAAATGAGGTGGGTTGGGAACGGAGGGACCCAGTGAGTGGGGCAGAAAGAGGGGCATTTTTTTGTGAAATGGGATGTGTCTCAAACCCCACATCAACAGAATTAAAATGAGCTGGCTTTTATTAGGCATGTGTGCCAGGAGCTCTTCCCATGTAATAACCTTATGCGTAGGAACCATCATTCTCTCTCATGAAAGAGGTGACTGAGGCACAGATAAATAAACAGGTCTCTCAGCCAGCACATGGGAGGAGAGTGGGTGTATCAGATCCTAAACTGCTTGCATACCATGCACGCGTGTGCCTTGCAGCCTTTCCCCAGGCTGACTACCCCCACCCTGCCTGGACAGCCATCCTCATTCTGAGCTCCTTGTCCAACTGATGACAGCCATGCGAGACTAAGACCTCGCTTATACAAAGTCACCTCTTCTGGAAAGTCTATGGGGTTCCCCAGCACACCTTGATGATGGTGTCAATCATATGCTGCTGGTTTTCGTTCATGTGCCTGTTATGTTCCTCAAACCAAGAAAGTCCTCTTATTTTTATTGCTGCATGTTTAAAGTAAAGATGTAATTGATACATAAAGAAACTGCATTTCTGTTCAACTTCATGCCATCCCTCTCCCTTCCCCACCAAGGTCTGGTGTGGAGCAGGGAGTCAGTAAATATTTACTGAATGGAGACGTCTTTCTGTCTGTACTCAGCTCTTTCCTCAGCAAAGCCCTCAGTCTTTGCTGTGTGGGAGAATCCAGATGTTTTGTATAGCAGCAGCTCAGTGGGGTCCATTTTGTCTGGAATTCAAGGAGTAATTACAGACAAATAAGTATTATTACAACCCACATCAATAAACGTCCTTTTCCTCAAATGCTCTTGCCAGGAAACGGAGACAATCTCAATAAGACACTGTCTTGTTTAGGTCTAAGTGTTTTTCTGGTGCCCAGGGAGTGTGTAATACACTCAGAGATATCGACCATCATTGACCATCTGTAACAGAGTCTGTAGAATATACTGCCTGTACATTTTGAGACTGCAGGCTCTTAGAGGCAGGCAGACCTGAATTCAGCTCCCATCGGTCAGTCTTCCTCTGTGAACTTGAACAAGGGGTGTAATGTCTCTGAGTTTCAGTGTTCTCATAAGTAACATGGAGTCAGTCGTGTAGTGATTAAATGAGATAACATGTTGAAAGCATCCAAAGATATCCCAGGAGATGAACGCTGGACCAGCTACAGGTCTGGGAGCCTGGGAACTTTGCATGAGGAGCTCGTCTCTCCTCAGCTTCAGAAGTTGACCTTGCTGCTGGTTTCAGGTCTGAGAGTCCAGTGGGTCTGCATCTTTTCTGCACATCTTTAAAGCAGGTCTTAGCTGACTGAATACTAGGTAGGAATAAAATGCTCCCCCCACCCTCACCGGGAATAAAATGCTCCCCCCACCCTCACCTTTTGTTAGAATTGTGAAATAAAGGCAGTTAGTCTCTGTTGCTTCCTCTTCCTTATATCTTTCTTCAGTCTCTCCTCCACCATCTCCCCCTCTCCTCCCAGGACTTCCATATTGACCTGGATATTTCTGGTCTGAAAAATTCATCCCCCTCATCTGAAGGTCTTGAGCATCACCCTACCTCACCCTCCTCGAAGGCATTTGCGTTGTAAAGAAGAAATCGCCAATGGTGGCATTTCAGGCGACAGGAGATGGAAAGTCAGATGATGACCTTCGTGGTTTCCTATAAATGAAGAGACAAAAGGTTTGTATCTGGCAGAGGTCACATATTTGTATCCTCTGTGTCTCCTTCAAACCTCACTCGGCCCAGGACTCTGACAGCTGTGGGTGTTGCCTCTGATAACCCTACTCCATTGGAAATACCTTTTGGTGAAAGTTTGAATAAACAATGATTTCACAGAATGTTGGTCAGGACTGAGAGAAGAAACCAAAGTGATTCCATTTACATCTTCATGTCTTCCAGGGGCAGGTCTTTAGGAGGTCAGTCGTGGTGTTCAGTGAAGTTGTGCCGTCGCTTCCCACATGCGGGTGGGGGGTGGTCCTCCTGGGGGCTTGGCCGAAGTGGACAAAGGCAGCATGGATGGCAACGTCTACTGCCCGTTCCGTGCCCCATTGATCACAGCCTCCCGAAGTGCCCAGTCTCTGTTAGAGAGCGGATGTTCACATGTCTCATTCCCTGCCACTGGCTGCCCCTAGCCTGCCAGGTGGCGAAATTTCCATTTGCAGAGGATGTGGAAAGTCTTTGGTGGCTTCTGGCAGGTGAAAGATCAAAGCAGTGCTCAGCCGTCAAAGGCAGCACCAGGCGGGCTGAGATCAAAGCGGGAGGGCTTCGTTTGAGAGTGCACTCCTCGCTCCTTGTCACAGTCCTCACCTCGGCTTCCGTCATTCTCTGTTGAAAGGAGCAAGGGTGAGGAATTTGGGCTGTGGCTGGCTGCTGAAGCCACGTGCTGACAGGCAGACAATCCCAGAACAGCTGCACTGTAATTGTAAGCCTTGACATGAAAATGAAATCCATTGATTTATAAGAGGAAAAGCGGGTCAACACTGGTAGGGTCAGCAACACCATTGTCAAGAGCCCTTGGGTTGGCCTAAATCCTGCATGTGCAGTGGAAGGGGGAAGTGTTCACCATGGAAACCGACTAGAGGGGAGCTGAGGGAATTCATCCAGGGCTTGGCAGGTGACTCCAGGCCCCCAGTGTTGCAGGCAGGTGCTCACAGTGATCCGGGGAAATATTAGAAGCCTCAATAAATAGGAAAGCTGGCGAGGCCAGAGTCGAGGCCCGGGGGCATTTTGTAAGGAGAAGACATCCTCGCTGAGGGTGGGAATGTGCTTCCCAGCCCGAATGGTCAGCAGCTTCGTGTGTTTTATGTCTGCCGGGGTTTATTTAAAGTTCAAAACAACAACAAAACGTTGATGGGATGCGTACAAGGCATTTGCTTGCTGGCTTTATCTGCTTCCCTGTGTGGGAAGTGGGAGAGGTGAGCGGCTCTTGCCCTGACTCAGCCCAACGCCGCTCCCGTTTTGTGCCTCGGTGTTCCCATCATTCGCTGGAAACTAGCTGAGTGCTTTCTGGATGCACGTTTGAGAAAAGCATTTAAATAAAACGTGGGTGAAGCCCCCGGTGTGGGGGGTGTGCGTGTCCTAGTACTAATGCGTGTGCGCAGGTTAAGTTCAAGGTGGCACAGAAACTGCCAGGGGGAGCCCCAGCTTCTGGCTGCAGAGTGAGGGCGAGCTTGACTCTTGTTCCTCACCCCAAATCTGCCTGGCTCAGCTGGGATCTTTCCCCCCCGGGTGACCTCCAAGTTTCTTCCCGGCTCTGCCAAGCTGAGCGCTTCAAGGGGCTGTGCGCTCAGCCCCGCCACGTGGCTGTGGCATCACAGGTTCATTTTTTCTGGAGGACAAGATCCCCTGGACTCCCGCGGGCCCCCGCCCCGGTCATGTGATGGGACAGCGTTCATTCTGAGCGCATGGCTCCTCTTCTGGTCTACCTGAGCCAAAAGCCTTGTCATGCTCTGTGTGCTTCTCAGGCCCTTTCTCTCCCGATCAACACGAGGTCCTCCAGCTGGCTGTTTCCAGTTCTTTTGTCCCCCCCCGCCCTTTCTTTCTTTTTAAGCAAACAGATATTCTTTTGAGTTCTGGATGAAGGTCAGACCAAGTTTTGGGTAGGAAGCAGCCCCCTCTGAAGCAGCTTCTGGGGTCAGGAGGCATCAGGGCAGCGAGTCGGGGAGACGCTGGTCCCGCTCCTGAGCCGAGCCTGCAGGGGAGTTCAGGCCTCCGTGCTGACAGGAAGGGGTCCGAGGGGAGCAGGGCCCGTGTCAGGTCTGGGGCCATGCGCACTCGCTGTGCGACCTTGGAAACTCCCTATTCACTGTGGACCACATTCTTTCCATCTGTACGGTGTGTGAGGGGGTTGGCTTTGGTTAATAGTTTGCAATGTGTAAGAACACTTTGGAGCCTTCCTCTAACTGAAGTCTATAGCAACCCCATCGGAGTCATATGAAATCACTGGTTTTGTAAGTCAAGAATGTCACATATGGGTTATGTCATAGGGCTTTCAGCCCAGGGCTTCTCAACCTCAGCATTACTGTGGGGGTGAGTACATGGGGGAGGGCGTCCTGCAGGCGTGGGACGGCATCCTGCAGGCGTGGGACGGCATCCTGCAGGCGTGGGAGGGCATTCTGCAGGCGTGGGACAGCATCCTGCAGGCGTGGGAGGGCGTCCTGCAGGCGTGGGATGGCATCCTGCAGGCGTGGGAGAGCATCCTGCAGGCGTGGGAGGGCGTCCTGCAGGCGTGGGAGGGCGTCCTGCAGGCGTGGGAGGGCATCCTGCAGGTGTGGGAGGGTGTCTGGTAGGCATGGGAGGGCGTCCTGCAGGCGTGGGAGGGTGTCCTGCAGGTGTGGGAGTGCGTCTTGCAGGTGTGGGAGGGTGTCCGGTAGGCGTGGGAGGGCATCCTGCAGGCGTGGGACGGCATCCTGCAGGCGTGGGAGGGCGTCTTGCAGGTGTGGGAGGGCGTCTGGTAGGCGTGGGAGGGTGTCCTGCAGGTGTGGGAGGGTGTCCTGCAGGTGTGGGAGGGCGTCTGGTAGGTGTGGGAGGGCATCCTGCAGGCGTGGGAGGGCGTCCTGCAGGCGTGG